>JALDNG010006255.1:0-10080 GCA_024349245.1 Neodontobutis hainanensis
ACTGTTGATGTCTGTTTTCATAAGTGCTTCTCTTTGGGGTTGTCTTGATTGTGGCCTTCCCTCAAGCAACACAAGCAAGAATGGAAAAAATTACTATTCCTCTTTGATAACTTGGCATGGTTCAGTTTTTTATGGAAGTCACTGACCATTTACATTTCCCTAGCACAAGCACTGACTTGACATTTCAATGCAGTAAGTGCTACTTGTTGGGGTAGTGTAGGTGTGGTTAAGCAAGTAGAAACGACTGCTTAACCTTGATGCAAGTCTGTTGAAAAGAGGAATTTACAGTGTGGAAATGCAATTATTTATTTTTTCTCATTTTTTAAAGTGTCTAAACAACATCTTGAGGATTCTGTCTCTATCGTAGTCTGTTAAAGTAATGTTTCTAAATTTTTGCAACACTTATTTGTTCTTTTAGTGCCTGAGCAAGAACCCTCATTTCCAACAAGTTTCAGAACCCCTGAACAGGGACTTGAACCCTAGACCCTCAGATTAAAAGTTTGATGCTCTACCTACTGAGCTACACAGGCCCTGTCTAGCACAGGTGGAGGAGAAGCAGAGGAATGCAGTTCCATCTTAGACTCTTTAATTGGAACATCCACTGTAGAAATAATTAATAGTAATGGCTCACCAATGGCGTTACCCAGGCTCTGGAACAAATCTGTAACCCCAAAAAGTGTTTTTGTACTCATTAACAATCTTGTGTTGAGTCTTGGACACAAAAAGCAGTTAGTATCATTGATTATACTGAAGGATTGCCTTGTTTCAACTGAGTAAGTGCTACTTGTTGGGGCGATTGTACATGACCAAACATAATGAAGACTGCTTATTTCTGAAACGCCCTACGATGACCTTACATTGAGATACTGGTGACTTCTGCATATATAAGTGCTTTTCTCTGGGGTTGTCCTGATCCCTTCAAAGAATACGAGCAAAAATGCAGACATAAATTTTGCTCTTTTTATTCTCTCTCAAGTGATCCAGCACAACTAAGCAGAGACAGCCAAGAATAACTTAAATAACCATCTGACCACAGCAGAGACTTCTGTAGAAGAACATTAGAGGTCTGTGTCATTGACCAAAATGGAGCATTGTCCCGTTTCAATTGAGTAAGTGCTACTTGTTGGGTCGATTTTGTGTGACCAAAGTCTTCATAATTCTTTTAAGTCTACTTATTTTCTTATTCACATTACGATGACCTCAAATTGCGACACTGGTGATGTCTGTTTTCATAAGTGCTTCTTTTGGGGTTGTCTTTATTGTGACCTTCCCTCAAGCAACACAAGCAAGAATGGAAAAAATGACTATTCCTCTTTGATAACTTGGCATGGTTCAGTTTTTATGGAAGCCACTGACCATTTACATTTCCCTAGCACAAGCACTGACTTGACGTTTCAATGCTGTAAGTGCTACTTGTTGGGGTAGTGTAGGTGTTGTCTCATTTACAATCTCTTGTGGAGTCTTTGAAACCATGTCTTGTGTGAATTTTAAGTAATTTCTTTTGCCTTAACCTGAGCATTGACCTGTCGTTGATTTTTAGTATGTGCTTTACGTTGGGGCAGTTTTTTGGTTTTTTTATTAACAAATACTGCCACTTCTAGTCTAATGTTTCTGATGATGCCCTAACCTGAGCATTAACTTGTCGGTGACTTTCAATAAGTACTTTCTTGTTGGGGTAGTGTTACTGACGTGGGCAATTTTATACAGTGAAGAAATAGACAAAAATGGATATTTGTCTTTATCCGAGTCTTTCTGCATGTTTTGGGGGTCTTCTGGGTGACAATGGTTCACATCAGGCAAAGTGTTAATGGCTTGAATGTAAATTGCACAGACATTCAGTACAAACAGTTGCATCGTCCAATTATCATAATCGTTGAAACTCTGAAAAGGAGGCGGGCTTAGGTTGCATAAGTAGACTACACTAATTCAGACTAGCATTGTCTCACATGAGCCAGCACAACTCGCAAAGACCGCCAAGAATAAATTTGAAGAACCATCAGACAACAGCACAGACTCATGTAGAAGAACATGGATTATTAGCGTTGGGTTTCATTGACCCAAATGGATCATTGTCTTGTATCAATTGAGTAAGTGCTACTTTTTGTATCGGTTGTACATGACCAAAGTCTTCATATTTTTCTAAAGTCTGCTTATTTTCTTTTACACATTAAGATGACCTCACATTGAGACACTGGTGATGTATGTTTTCATAAGTGCTTCTCTTTGGGGTTGTCTTTGTTGCAACATGTTCATACATAAGGATTGAACCAAGGCAATACTAAACAAAAGCTTTCAGTTAGAGGTACACTACAACCAATGTAACTCTCTCTCTGCAATTAAAAAAGTTCTTTATAGTTAGGGTTTGTTTCTTGCTAAAGCTGTATGCATTTAGACACCTTATATTAGTTTAATTTTGTCCTTATCATCACCCTGACACAAGACACTGACTTTTTTTGCGGATACAGTAAGTGCTACTTGCTGAAGTAGTTTTGGTCTTGTCTCATTAACGGTCTCTTGTTGAGTCTTAGCACTGTCATAGCAATCTCTTGTTGAATCTCTACAGCATTGTCATGTGTAATATGTAAGTCATTCATAATGCCATAACCTGAAAGGTCTCTGGTTCAAATCAGGATACCCCCTGAATGTGTCTGTAGATATGACTGCTTAACCTTGATGCAGGTCTGATTTGCTGAGCTCTGGTTTCCATCACTACATTGCAAAAATTCTATGGTCTGCACTGTAAATATCTCAAGCAAGTGATTTTGTTTATAAGTTTTCTACGTGAAGGCAATTTCAGACCTGCGTCCGATTGGTTTGATCCCAGAACATCATTAGAGTCTTCTGTAGAAGAACATTAGAGGTCTGTGTCATTGACCCAACTTACCCAACTGAAGCATTGTTCGGTTTCAATTGAGTAAGTGCTACTTGTTGGGTCGAGTCTGTTTGACCAAAGTCTTCATAATTCTTTTAAGTCTGCTTATTTTCTTATACACATTAAGATGACCTCAAATTGTGACACTGTTGATGTCTGTTTTCATAAGTGCTTCTCTTTGGGGTTGTCTTGATTGTGGCCTTCCCTCAAGCAACACAAGCAAGAATGGAAAAAAATACTATTCCTCTTTGATAACTTGGCATGGTTCAGTTTTTTATGGAAGTCACTGACCATTTACATTTCCCTAGCACAAGCACTGACTTGACATTTCAATGCAGTAAGTGCTACTTGTTGGGGTAGTGTAGGGGTGGTTAAGCAAGTAGAAACGACTGCTTAACCTTGATGCAAGTCTGTTGAAAAGAGGAATTTACAGTGTGGAAATGCAATTATTTATTTTTTCTCATTTTTTAAAGCGTATAAACAACATATTGAGGATTCTGTCTGTATCGTAGTCTGTTAAAATAATGTTTCTAACATTTGCAACAGTTGTTTGTTCTTTCAGTGCCTGAGCAAGAACCCTCATTTCCAACAAATTTCAAACCACCTGAACAGGGACTTGAACCCTAGACCCTCAGAATAAAAGTCTGACGCTCTACCTACTGAGCTACTCAGGCCCTGTCAGCACAGGTGGAGGAGAAGCAGAGGAATGCAGTTCCATCTTAGACTCTTTAATTCAAACATCCAATGTAGAAACTTTTTACCCTCAGATTAATAGTAATGGCTCACCAATGGCGTTACCCAGGCTCTGGAACAAATCTGTAACCCCAAAAAAGTGTTTTTGTACTCTCATTAACAATCTTGTGTTGAGTCTTGGACACAAAAAGCAGTTAGTATCATTGACTATACTGAAGGATTGCCTTGTTTCAACTGAGTAAGTGCTACTTGTTGGGGCGATTGTACATGACCAAACATAATGAAGACTGCTTATTTCTGAAACGCCCTACGATGACCTTACATTGAGATACTGGTGCTTTCTGCATATATAAGTTCTTTTCTCTGGGGTTGTCCTGATCCCTTCAAAGAATACGAGCAAGAATGCAGACATAAATTTTGCTCTTTTTTATTCTCTCTCAAGTGATCCAGCACAACTAAGCAGAGACAGCCAAGAATAACTTAAATAAACATCTGACCACAGCAGAGACTTCTGTAGAAGAACATTAGATGTCTGTGTCATTGACCCAAATGGAGCATTGTCCCGTTTCAATTGAGTAAGTGCTACTTGTTGGGTCGATTTTGTGTGACCAAAGTCTTCATAATTCTTTTAAGTCTACTTATTTTCTTATTCACATTACGATGACCTCAAATTGCGACACTGGTGATGTCTGTTTTCATAAGTGCTTCTTTTTGGGGTTGTCTTTATTGTGACCTTCCCTCAAGCAACACAAGCAAGAATGGAAAAAATTACTATTCCTCTTTGATAACTTGGCATGGTTCAGTTTTTTATGGAAGTCACTGACCATTTACATTTCCCTAGCACAAGCACTGACTTGACGTTTCAATGCTGTAAGTGCTACTTGTTGGGGTAGTGTAGGTGTGGTTAAGCAAGTAGAAACGACTGCTTAACCTTGATGCAAGTCTGTTGAAAAGAGGAATTTACAGTGTGGAAATGCAATTTTTTTTTTTTCTCATTTTTTAAAGCGTCTAAACAACATATTGAGGATTCTGTCTGTATCGTAGTCTGTTAAAGTAATGTTTCTAACATTTGCAACAGTTATTTGTTCTTTCAGTGCCTGAGCCAGAACCCTCATTTCCAACAAATTTCCGACCACCTGAACAGGGACTTGAACCCTGGACCCTCAGATTAAAAGTCTGATGTTCTACCTATTGAGCTACTCAGGCCCTGTCTAGCACTGGTGGAGGAGAAGCAGAGGAATGCAGTTCCATCTTAGACTCTTTAATTCGAACATCCAATGTAGAAACTTTGTACCCTCAGATTAATAGTAATGGCTCACCAATGGCGTTACCCAGGCTCTGGAACAAATCTGTAACCCCAAAAAAGTGTTTTTGTACTCTCATTAACAATCTTTTGTTGAGTCTTGGACACAAAAAGCAGTTAGTATCATTAACTATACTGAAGAACTGCTTGTGGTACTTCCTGCTTCTGAAGAGTGCAGTCGCACCTCTGCTTGCTCCTGCCAGCTTTACTTTTCTCTTTAGTTATCTTCACATTTAGGATCTACTTTTTACATTGCTTTTTACTTTCTTTTAACTGGATTTTTATGTTTTTATGTTCTTACTTATTTTTTACTTTTTAAACAACACGGTGGACCTGTTGAGCGACTGGAGTCTTAGTATCTATTTTTCAACATGTCTGGGATAAAAACAACTACTGCAAACTCTTTCTGCCAAAATTGTTGGAAATACCAACAAGAAATCAGTGTGCTACAAACAAAGATTTTTGCTTTGGAATCTGAAAGAGGACTTCAGGATACAATCCCGATCACACAATGTGGTAAGACTGTGAATTTAAACTTGGAAGATACAGTGTCATTCCCAAAGCTGAGCAAAGCAAAGGGATTGAAACAAAATGATGGCACCTGGCATAAACTTGGTGCCCAGCCAAAGCAGCACTGGATCAGAAAAAAGAATGCTGGCCTCACAAGAGCACATGTATCAGCTAAAAACAGATTTGAATCACTGATGAATGAACCAGAAAACTCTTCTTTAACTGTAAAACATGGAGGAAATAAAACTTTGTCTATGGAAAACGGGAGACATGAATCTGTGGAAAAGCACCAGGCTAACAGAGACAGAGAATCTATGCCAAAAGTGAAGGACAGAGATATCCTGTTGCTGGAAGACGGTGCTGTCAGGGACATAAACTATAGTTGTTTTGTTACATGCAGCTATCCAAGTGCTATGGTCACTGATATAACAGCACCTCCCCAAGTCCTGTCCAAACACACAGGCATTAGACAGCTGATAGTGCACGTGGGTGCAGTTGACACCAGGAAGGGAGAATCAGAGGTTTTAAAAAAGGATTTCTCCAGGCTTTTAAATAAACTTGAAAATCTGGAAGTGCAATCCTTTGTCAGTGGACCACTCCCAAACATTGACAGAAGGATCAATAAATTCAGTCGGCTGCTTGCATTAAATACATGGCTGTCCAAGACCTGCGAGACAAGAGGAGTACACTTTATTGATAACTTCAACTTGTTTTGCGTGTAGACCTGTTTAAAGGAAAGGGCCCACATCTGAACAGAGGAGGGGTCAGGAGGCTAACAGATAATCTCCTGCACTCCCTGAGACACCTAAACGGTTCTGGTCGCCCTCTTAAACAAAGAAAGGGCCCTCTGAGAAGCCATCAGCCACTGAATGAGAAAAACACTCCAGCCTCACCAGCCAAGGATCCTCCTCTGACTGGACCACCATCAACACCTGCACTACTGAAATGGACCCCCCCAATAGGACCCTGGACCCCCCCAGTAACATCAACACCTTCTGCGGACCTCACCATCTCTGTCTCATCCCCGGATTCACCAATGGGATTTCCAGATCACCTGGAAATGTTGGTAAAATCTGGAACTAAGTTGATACCCCTCACACCTAACTTGGCCAGGTCACGGGTTCTATCATCTCCATCTTGGCCAGAACAAATGAGATCCCGATAGGTGTCCAGTGCACCCTGTCAGACCCCTCCACCCCCTCCCAGACCAGCTCCTCCCAGACCAGCTCCTCCAAAAGCCTTGACTAGCATCAAGGCTACTATCAGCGATTAGGACACTGAGGGCCTCTGCTGTTCCAGGACTTTTGTCATCATAAAATACTTATCAACCCGAGGCCCTGGGAGAGAACACTCCCCCCGAGCTCCATAGCTACAGTCAGAAGTCGCAGACTCGAGAAGAGAATAACAGTTAGTTTGTCTAA
The DNA here is from genome assembly GCA_024349245.1 of Neodontobutis hainanensis. Classification (NCBI taxonomy): domain Eukaryota; kingdom Metazoa; phylum Chordata; class Actinopteri; order Gobiiformes; family Odontobutidae; genus Neodontobutis; species Neodontobutis hainanensis. The sequence goes on from JALDNG010006255.1 coordinate 6,800, forward strand.
TCAGACAAACCTGATTCAAATTCCCTGCAAACAGATAAAGTCTGGTCCTGCTCAAACAGACTTGAAACTTGCAGTGTTCAATGTCAGGTCTTTGGGAAACAAATCTTTTTTAATTAATGATTTTATAATTTCAAATAAGCTTGATTTTATGTTTTTAACAGAAACATGGTTAGACAGCAAGACTGGAAATGCTATCCTTATTGAATCCACCCCATCAAATTTCACATTTTTATCCAAAATGCGGGAAAACAAAAAGGGTGCTGGTGTTTGTGCTATTTTTAGGGATAATATTCTTATCCAGAAACTATCACTTGGGAGTTTTCATCATTTGAGTATGTGGCATTCAAAATGGAGTTGAGGTTTTCTCCATCTATTTTATATGTTGTTCTTTACAAACCACCCCAACAATGTCATGATTTTATTGATGAGTTTACTGAAATGCTTTCGGTTATCTGCACAGAATATGAACAAATAATCATATCAGGTGATTTTAACGTGCATGTGGATAATGTTTCTGACTGAAATGCCAAAGAACTTTCTACTATTCTTGATACTTTTGGTCTTTGTCAGCATGTTAATGAGCCGACCCATAACAGAGGTCACACTCTGGACCTGGTCATTACAAAGGGTGTTCATATTTCAGAAGTTACTGTGATTGATGTTGCTCTGTCTGATCATTCTTGTGTCTTTTCCATCTGTCCATGATTCCAAAAGCTGCTGCTGGACCTACAGTTGTTCAGAAGAGACACATTAATGATAACACCAGGACACAGTTTATGGAGGCAATCAGGTTTGAAAATGCCTCATCAGGTCAAGTTGATGATTTAATGAATTGTTATACTTCAGGTGTTTTAAATGTTATGGACGCCATTGCTCCTGTTAAGGTTAAAGTGATGAAGCGGCAGAAGGCTTCGTGGAGCAATGCTCCTTCTGTCAGGGCACAGAAAAGGGAATGCCGAAAAGCCGAAAGAAAATGGCGTAAATTGAAACTCTTAATTCATTATGAGGTATACAAAGAAAATCTGCATGTTTTCAATCAAACTTTGAAAAAAGCAAGAGAAATATTCCTCTCAGAGCTCATCAACAACAGCAGTAACAACTCACGTGTCCTGTTTGCTACAGTGAACAGATTAACAAACCCTCCAGCTCCATTTCCTCCAGAATTAGTTTCCAACACTAAATGCAATGAGTTTGCATTGTTTTTTAATGACAAGGTTCAAGGCATTAAACATGTGATACAGTCCAAAGGGCAAACAACAACACTGCAGCCACATAGGAGACCTTTGGTTGAGTTTACACATTTTACACCCATTAATGACAGAACAATTGAAAAACTGTCTCCAGCCTGAGTTCATCCACCTGCTGCCTCGATGTTTTACCCACTAGATTTCTAAAATCAGTACTAAGCAGTTTGTTACCACAACTCACTAATATAGTCAATAATTCCTTACAGTTTGGAACATTTCCAAGGGCCTTAAAACTGCTGTCATTAAGCCTCTCCTAAAGAAGAGCAGTCTTGATGCTACAGTGCTCAACAACTATAGGCCCATATCAAACCTGCCATTTTTAGGGAAAGTCATCGAAAAGTTGTATATCAGCAACTTAATGACTTTCTATTGCTTAACAACTGCTTTGATCCTTTTCAGTCAGGTTTTAGGCCCCATCACAGCACTGAGACTGCACTTATCAAAGTCACAAATGACATCCGTCTGAACACTGACGCGGCAAAGTCTCTGTCTTAGTTCTGTTGGACTTGAGTGCTGCGTTTGATACAGTGGACCATGAAATCCTGTCACAAAGATTAGAGGAATGGATAGGTATCTCTGGAACTGCTCTTAAATGGTTTCAGTCCTATCTTGAAGACAGGAAGTACTTTGTTTCGGTTGGAAACTGTGTATCAGACCAAATGGCCCTGACATGTGGGGTTCCACAGGGGTCTATCTTGGGACCTCTATTATTCAATCTTTACATGCTTCCTTTAGGCCAGTTAATACACAGCTGTGGTGTATCCTACCATAATTATGCAGATGACACTCAGATTTACATTTCACTCACAGCAGGTGAAAATGGACCAATCCATTCATTGTGTCACTGCATCGAACAGATTAATGTGTGGATGCAAAATAATTTTCTCCAACTGAACAGAAACAAGACTGAAATAATTATCTTTGGACCACATAATCAAAGAGAAAATGTCAGCAGTCACCTCGAGTCTTTTTTTCTAAAATCTAAAAACCAGGTTAGAAATCTAGGGGTCATCATGGACTCAGACTTGAATTTCCAGAGTCACATTAAGTCAATTACATCATCTGCATTTTATCACCTTAAAAATATTTCCAGAGTCAAAGGAATAATGTCTCAACCAGACTTAGAGAAACTTATTCATGCTTTTATCTCCAGCAGGTTAGATTACTGTAACGGCCTGCTCACTGGTTTCTCAAAACGAGGGTTAAGACAGCTTGAGCTTATTCAGAACGCTGCTGCTCGGGTTCTAACTAACACCAGGAAGTACAACCACATCAGTCCAGTTTTAAAATCTCTGCACTGGCTTCCTGTTGCTCAGAGGATAGACTTTAAAACAGCACTACTGGTTTACAAGTCTCTAAATGGTTTAGCACCAGAATATATTTCTGAAATGCTAGTAGCTTATGAGCCTCCTCGGACTCTGAGAACATCTGGGACAGGCCTTCTGCTCGTGCCCAGAGTTAGAACTAAACAGGGTGAAGCAGCGTTTAAGTTTCAAGCAGCAAAAACCTGGAACAACCTCCCAGATGAAGTAAAACAAGCCTCAACTTTAACAATGTTCAAGGAGGTTAAAACCTTCCTTTTAGCTCCGCCTACACCACAACTTAAAATGTTTTTTATCTGCACTCTTCTTTTTTTATAATGCTTTTAATCTTTCTTATGTTTCCAAATATAAATCTTGTAAATTGTCTTTTATTTCTGTAAAGCACTTTAAGTTACCTAGTGTATGAATTGTGCTTTATAAATAAAATTGCCTTGCCTTGCCTTGCCTTGTTTCAACTGAGTAAGTGCTACTTGTTGGGGCGATTGTACATGACCAAACATAATGAAGACTGCTTATTTCTGAAACGCCCTACGATGACCTTACATTGAGATACTGGTGCTTTCTGCATATATAAGTTCTTTTCTCTGGGGTTGTCCTGATCCCTTCAAAGAATACGAGCAAGAATGCAGACATAAATTTTGCTCTTTTTTATTCTCTCTCAAGTGATCCAGCACAACTAAGCAGAGACAGCCAAGAATAACTTAAATAACCA
>JALDNG010006259.1:0-13100 GCA_024349245.1 Neodontobutis hainanensis
AGTCTCTCTATCGCCTCTGCCTCCACTGGTCTCTCTGTGACATATGCCTCCTCTGGTCTCTCTCTGGCCTCTGCCTCCTCTGGTCTCTCTGTGGCCTCTGCCTTCTCTGATATCTCTGTGGCCGCTGCCTCCTGGTCTCTCTGTGTCATCTGCCTTTTCTGTTCTCTCTGCCTCCTCTGCCTCCTCTGGTCTCTCTGTGGCCTCTGCCTCCTCTGGACTCTCTGCCTCCTCTGGTCTTTCTGTGGCCTCTGCCTCCTCTGGTCTCTCTGCCTAATCTTCTTCCTCTGGTCTCTCTGTGGCCTCTGCCTCCTCTGGTCTCTCTACCTCCTCTGCCTCCTCTGGTCTGTCTGTGTCCTCTGCCTCCTCTGGTCTCTCTGTGGCCTCTGCCTCTTCTGGTCTCTCTGTCTCCTATGCCTCCACTGGTCTCTCAGTGGCCTTTGACTCCACTCGTCTCTCTGTGGCCTCTGCCTCCTCTGCTCTCTCTCTCTGGCCTCTTCCTCCACTAGTCTCTCTGACTTATCTGTCTCCTCTAGTCTCTCTGTCGCCTCTGCCTCCTCTAATCTCTCTACCTTCTCTGCCTCCTCTGGTCTCTCTATGGCCTCTGCCTTTACTGGACTCTCTGTGGCCTCTGCCTCCTCTGGTCTCTCTGTGACTTATGCCTCCTCTAGTCTCTCTCTGGCCTCTGCCTCCTCTGGTCTCTCTGCCTCCTCTGCCCTCTCTGCTCTCTCTGTGGCTTCTGACTCATCTGGACTCTCTGCCTCCTCTGGTCTTTATGTGGCCTCTGCTTCCTATAGTCTCCTGCCCCGTTGCCTCCTCTGAACTCTCTGTGGCCTCTGCCTCCTCTGGTCTCTCTGTCTCCTATGCCTCCACTGGTCTCTCAGTGGCCTTTGACTCCACTCGTCTCTCTGTGGCCTCTGCCTTCTGTGCTCTCTCTCTGGCCTCTGCCTCCACTAGTCTCTCTGACTTATCTGTCTCCTCTAGTCTCTCTATCGCCTCTGCCTCCACTGGTCTCTCTGTGACATATGCCTCCTCTGGTCTCTCTCTGGCCTCTGCCTCCTCTGGTCTCTCTGTGGCCTCTGCCTTCTCTGATATCTCTGTGGCCGCTGCCTCCCCTGGTCTCTCTGTGTCATCTGCCTTTTCTGTTCTCTCTGCCTCCTCTGCCTCCTCTGGTCTCTCTATGGCCTCTGCCTCCTCTGGACTCTCTGCCTCCTCTGGTCTTTCTGTGGCCTCTGCCTCCTCTGGTCTCTCTGCCTAATCTTCTTCCTCTGGTCTCTCTGTGGCCTCTGCCTCCTCTGGTCTCTCTACCTCCTCTGCCTCCTCTGGTCTGTCTGTGTCCTCTGCCTCCTCTGGTCTCTCTGTGGCCTCTGCCTCTTCTGGTCTCTCTGTCTCCTATGCCTCCACTGGTCTCTCAGTGGCCTTTGCCTCCACTCGTCTCTCTGTGGCCTCTGCCTCCTCTGCTCTCTCTCTGGCCTCTTCCTCCACTAGTCTCTCTGACTTATCTGTCTCCTCTAGTCTCTCTGTCGCCTCTGCCTCCTCTAATCTCTCTACCTTCTCTGCCTCCTCTGGTCTCTCTATGGCCTCTGCCTTTACTGGACTCTCTGTGGCCTCTGCTTCCACTGGTCTCTCTGTGACTTATGCCTCCTCTAGTCTCTCTCTGGCCTCTGCCTCCTCTGGTCTCTCTGCCTCCTCTGCCCTCTCTGCTCTCTCTGTGGCTTCTGACTCATCTGGACTCTCTGCCTCCTCTGGTCTTTATGTGGCCTCTGCTTCCTATAGTCTCCTGCCCGTTGCCTCCTCTGAACTCTCGGTGGCCTCTGCCGTCTCTCGTCTCTCTGCCCCATTGCCTCCTCTGGTTACTCTGTTGCCTATGCCTCCTCTGGTCTCTCTGCGGCCTCTGCCTCCTCTGGTCTCTCTGTGAACTTTGCCTCGTCTGATCTCTCTGTGGCCTCTGCCTCCTCTCGTCTCTCTGTGTCGCCTGCCTCCACTGGTCTCTCTGCCTTCTCTGCCTCCTCTGCTCTCTCTACCTCCACTGGTCTCTCTGTGAACTCTGCCTCCTCTGGTCTCTCTGTGGCCTATGCCTCCTCTGGATTCTCTGTGGCCTCTGCCTCCTCTGGTCTCTCTGTCTTCTATGCCTCCACTCGTCTCTCTGTGGCCTCTGCCTCCTCTGCTCTCTCTCTGGCCTCTACCTCCACTAGTCTCTCTGACTTATCTGTCTCCTCTAGTCTCTCTGTCGCCTCTTCCTCCTCTGGTCTCTCTGTGGCGTCTGCCTCCTCTGGTCTCTCTGTCTCCTCTGCCTCCTCTGGTCTCTCTACATCCTCTGCCTCCTCTGGTCTGTCTGTGTCCTCTGCCTCCTCTCGTCTCTCTGTGGCCTCTGCCTCCTCTGGTCTCTCTGTCTCCTATGCCTCCACTGGTCTCTCAGTGGCCTTTGACTCCACTCGTCTCTCTGTGGCCTCTGCCTCCTCTGCTCTCTCTCTGGCCTCTGCCTCCTCTCGTCTCTCTGTGGCCTCTGCCTCCTCTGGTCTCTCTGTGGCCTCTGCCTTCTCTTGGTCTCTCTATTCCTCTGCCTCCTCTGGTCTCTCTGTCTTTCTGCCTCCCTCTGAACTCTCGGTGGCCTCTTCCCCTCTGGTCTACTGTGGCCTCTTGCCTCTTCTGCGCTCTCTATCTCCTCTGCCTCCTCTGGTCTCTCTGTGGCCTCTGCCTCCTCTGGCCTCTCTGCCTTCTCTGCCTCCACTCTTCCTCTGGTCTCTCTGTGGCCTCTGCCTCCTCTGGTCTCTTTTCTCCTCTGCCTCCTCTAGTCACTCTGTGGCCTCTGCCTCCTCTGGACTCTCTGCCTCCTCTGGTCTCTCTGTGGCCTCTGCCTCCTCTGGTCTCTCTGCCTCCGCTGCTCTAACTGCCTCCTCTGGTCTCTCTGTGGCCTCTGCCTCCTCTGGTCTCTCTGCCTCCTCTGCCTCCTCTGGTCTCTCTGTGGCCTCTGCCTCCTCTGGTCTCTCTGTGGCCTCTGCCTCCTCTGGTCTCTCTTTGGCCTCTCTGCCTCCTCTAGCCTCTCTGTGGCCTCTGCCTCCTCTGGACTCTCTGCCTCCTCTGCCTCCTCTGGTCTCTCTGTCCTCTGTCTCTTTGGTCTCTCTGCCTCCTCTGCCTCCTCTGGCTCTCTGCCTCCTCTGGTCTCTCTGGCTCTCTGTCTTTCTGCCTCCTCTGAACTCTCGGTGGCCTCTTCTCTGTGGCCTCTGCCTCTCTCTGCTCTCTCTATCTCCTCTGCCTCCTCTGGTCTCTCTGTGGCCTCTGCCTCCTCTGGTCTCTCTGTGGCCTCTGCCTTCTCTTGTCTCTCTGCCTCCTCTGCCTCCTCTGGTCTCTCTGTTGCCTCCTACTGGTCTCTCTGTGCCTCTGCCTCCTCTGGTCTCTCTGTTGCCTCTGCCTCATCTGGTCTCTCTGCCTCCTCTGCCTTCCTCTCGTCTCTGCCTCCTCTGGTCTCTCTGCCTCCCTCTAACTGCCTCCTCTGGTCTCTCTGTGGCCTCTGCCTCCTCTGGTCTCTCTGTGGCCTCTGCCTCCTCTGGTTTCTCTGTGGCCTCTACCTCCTCTGGCCTCTCTGTGGCCTCTGCCTCCTCTGGACTCTCTGCCTCCTCCTCTGGTCTCTTTTGTGGTCTCTGCCTCCTCTGGTCTCTCTGCCTCCTCTGCCTCCCTCTCTCTGCTCTCTGCCTCCTCTGGTCTCTCTGCCTCTGCCTCCTCTCTGGTCTCTCTGTGGCCTCTGCCTCCTCTGGTCTCTCTGTGGCCTCTCTGCCTCCTCTGGTCTCTCTGTGGCCTCTGCCTCCTCTGGACTCTCTGCCTCCTCTAGTCTTTCTGTGGCCTCTGCCTGCTCTGGTCTCTCTGCCTCCTCTGCATCCTCTCGTCTCTCTGTCTCTCTGCCTCCTCTGGTCTCTCTGCCTCCTCTGCCTCCTCTGGTCTCTCTGTGGCCTCTGCCTCCTCTGGACTCTCTGCCTCCTCTGGTCTTTCTGTGGCCTCTGCCTCCTCTAGTCTCTCTGCCTCCTCATGCATCCTCTCTGTCTCCTCTGTCTCGCTGCCTCCTCTGGTCTCTCTGCCTCTGGTCTCTCTGGCCTCTGCCTCCTCTGGTCTCTGTGCCTCTGCCTCCTCTGGTCTCTCTGTTGCCTCTGCCTCCTCTGGTCTCTCTGCCTCCTCTGCCTCCTCTGGTCTCTCTGTGGCCTCTGCCTCCTCTGGCTCTCTGTCTCTGCCTCCACTGGTCTCTCTGTCTCCTCTGCCTCCTCTGGTCTCTCTGCCTCTGCCTCCTCTGGTCTGTCTGTGTCCTCTGCCTCCTCTGGTCTCTCTGTGGCCTCTGCCTCCTCTGGTCTCTCTGTCTCCTATGCCTCCACTGGTCTCTCTGTGGCCTTTGCCTCCTCTGGTCTCTCTGCCTCCTCTGGTCTCTCTGTGGCCTCTGCCTCCTCTGGTCTCTCTGACTTATCTGTCTCCTCTAGTCTCTCTGTCGCCTCTGCCTCCTCTAATCTCTCTACCTTCTCTGCCTCCTCTGGTCTCTCTATGGCCTCTGCCTTTACTGGACTCTCTGTGGCCTCTGCTTCCACTGGTCTCTCTGTGACTTATGCCTCCTCTAGTCTCTCTCTGGCCTCTGCCTCCTCTGGTCTCTCTGCCTCCTCTGCCCTCTCTGCTCTCTCTGTGGCTTCTGACTCATCTGGACTCTCTGCCTCCTCTGGTCTTTATGTGGCCTCTGCTTCCTATAGTCTCCCTGCCCCGTTGCCTCCTCTGAACTCTCGGTGGCCTCTGCCGTCTCTCGTCTCTCTGCCCCATTGCCTCCTCTGGTTACTCTGTTGCCTCTGCCTCCTCTGGTCTCTCTCTGCGGCCTCTGCCTCCTCTGGTCTCTCTGTGAACTTTGCCTCCTCTGATCTCTCTGTGGCCTCTGCCTCCTCTCGTCTCTCTGTGTCGCCTGCCTCCACTGGTCTCTCTGCCTTCTCTGCCTCCTCTGCTCTCTCTGCCTCCACTGGTCTCTCTGTGAACTCTGCCTCCTCTGGTCTCTCTGTGGCCTATGCCTCCTCTGGATTCTCTGTGGCCTCTGCCTCCTCTGGTCTCTCTGTCTTCTATGCCTCCACTCGTCTCTCTGTGGCCTCTGCCTCCTCTGCTCTCTCTCTGGCCTCTACCTCCACTAGTCTCTCTGACTTATCTGTCTCCTCTAGTCTCTCTGTCGCCTCTTCCTCCTCTGGTCTCTCTGTGGCGTCTGCCTCCTCTGGTCTCTCTGTCTCCTCTGCCTCCTCTGGTCTCTCTACATCCTCTGCCTCCTCTGGTCTGTCTGTGTCCTCTGCCTCCTCTCGTCTCTCTGTGGCCTCTGCCTCCTCTGGTCTCTCTGTCTCCTATGCCTCCACTGGTCTCTCAGTGGCCTTTGACTCCACTCGTCTCTCTGTGGCCTCTGCCTCCTCTTGACTCTCTGCCTCCTCTGCCTCCTCTGGTCTCTCTGCCTCCTCTGCTCTCTTTTTGCCTCTGCCTCCTCTACTCTGCCTCCTCTGGACTCTCTGCCTCCTCTGGTCTCTTGTGGCCTCTGCCTCCTCTGGTCTCTCTGCCTCCGCTGCTCTAACTGCCTCCTCTGGTCTCTCTGTGGCCTCTGCCTCCTCTGGTTACTCTGTGGCCTATGCCTCCTTTGGTCTCTCTGCGGCCTCTGCCTCCTCTGGCCTCTCTGTGGCCTCTGCCTCCTCTGGACTCTCTGCCTCCTCTGGTCTTTTGTGGCCTCTGCCTCCTCTGGTCTCTCTGCCTCCTCTGCTCCCTCTGCTCTCTGCCTCCACTGGTCTCTCAATTGCCTCTGCCTCCTCTGGTCTCTTTGTCTCCTCTGCCTCCTCTAGTCACTCTGTGGCCTCTGCCTCTTCTGGTCTCTCTGTGGCCTCTGCCTCCTCTGGACTCTCTGCCTCCTCTAGTCTTTCTGTGGCCTCTGCCTCCTCTAGACTCTCTGCCTCCCCTGCTTCCTCTCGTCTCTCTGTCTCGTCTGCCTCCTCTGGTCTCTCTGCCTCCTCTGCCTCCTCTGGTCTCTCTGTGGCCTCTGCCTCCTCTGGTCTCTCTGTGGCCTCTGTCTTCTCTTGTCTCTCTGCCTCCTCTGCCCCCTCTGGTCTCTCTCTCTACTGGTCTCTCTGTGCCTGTGCCTCCTCTGGTCTCTCTGTTGCCTCTGCCTCCTCTGGTCTCTCTGCCTCCTCTGCTTCCTCTCGTCTCTCTGTGGCCTCTGCCTCCTCTGCTCTCTCTGTCTCCCCTGCCTCCACTGGTCTCTCTGTCTCCTCTGCCTCCTCTGGTCTCTCTACCTCCACTGCCTCCTCTGGTCTGTCTGTGTCCTCTGCCTCCTCTGGTCTCTCTGTGGCCTCTGTCTCCTCTGGTCTCTCTGTCTCCTATGCCTCCACTGGTCTCTCAGTGGCCTCTGCCTCCTCTCGTCTCTCTGTGGCCTCTGCTCTTCTGGTCTCTCTCTGGCCTCTGCCTCCACTCTTGTCTCTCTGACTTATCTGCCTCCTCTGGTCTCTCTGTCGCCTCTTCCTCCTCTGGTCTCTCTGTGGCCTCTGCCTCCTCTAGTCTCTCTGCCTTCTCTGCCTCCTCTTGTCTCTCTGTGGCCTCTGCCTCCTCTGGTCTCTCTCTGGCCTCTGCCTCCTCTGGTCTCTCTGCCTCCTCTGCCTCCTCTGGTCTCTCTGTGGCCTCTGCCTCCTCTGGACTCTCTGCCTCCTCTGGTCTCTCTGTGCCTCTGCCTCCTCTGGTCTCTCTGTGGCCTCTGCCTCCTCTTGTCTCTCTATTCCTCTATCTCCTCTGGTCTCTCTGTCTTTCTGCCTCCTCTGAACTCTCGGTGGCCTCTTCCCCTCTGGTCTCTGTGGCCTTTGCCTCTTCTGCGCTCTATATCTCCTCTGCCTCCTCTGGTCTCTCTGTGGCCTCTGCCTCCTCTGGTCTCTCTGTGGCCTCTGCCTCCTCTGGTCTCTCTGTCTCCTATGCCTCCACTGGTCTCTCAGTGGCCTTTGACTCCACTCGTCTCTCTGTGGCCTCTGTCTCCTCTGCTCTCTCTCTGGCCTCTACCTCCACTAGTCTCTCTGACTTTTCTGTCTCCTCTAGACTCTCTGTCGCCTCTTCCTCCTCTGGTCTCTCTGCGGTCTCTGCCTCCTCTAGTCTCTCTGCCTTCTCTGCCTCCTCTTGTCTCTCTGTGGCCTCTGCCTCCTCTGGTCTCTCTGTGGCCTCTGCCTTCTCTGGCCTCTCTAGTCTCTCTGCCTCCTCTGGTCTCTCTGTTGCCTCTGCCTCCTCTGGTCTGTCTGTGGCCTCTGCCTCCTCTGGTCTCTCTGTGGTCTCTGCCTCCTCTAGTCACTCTGTGGCCTCTGCCTCCTCTGGACTCTCTGCCTCCTCTGGTCTCTCTGTGGCCTCTGCCTCCTCTGGTCTCTCTGCCTCCTCTCTAACTGCCTCCTCTGGTCTCTCTGTGGCCTGCCTCCTCTGGTCTCTCTGTGGCTCTGCCTCTTCTTCTGGTCTCTCTGCCTCCTCTGCCTCCTCTGGTCTCTCTGTGGCCTCTGCCTCCTCTGGTCTTCTGTGGCCTCTGCCTCCTCTGGTCTCTCTGTGGCCTCTGCCTCCTCTAGCCTCTCTGTGGCCTCTGCCTCCTCTGGACTCTCTATCTCTCTGTGGCCTCTGCCTCCTTTGGTCTCTCTGCCTCCTCTGCATCCTCTCGTCTCTCTGCCTCCTCTGGGCTCTCTGTCTTTCTGCCTCCTCTGAACTCTCGGTGGCCTCTTCCCCCTCTGGTCTCTGTGGCCTCTTCCTCTTCTGCTCTCTCTATCTCCTCTGCCTCCTCTGGTCTCTCTGTGGCCTCTGCCTCCTCTGGTCTCTCTGTGGCCTCTGCCTTCTCTTGACTCTCTGCCTCCTCTGCCTCCTCTAGTCTCTCTGCCTCCACTGCTCTCTTTTTTGCCTCTGCCTACTCTAGTCACTCTGTGGCCTCTGCCTCCTCTTGACTCTCTGCCTCCTCTGGTCTCTCTGTGGCCTCTGCCTCCTCTGGTCTGTCTGCCTCCGCTGCTCTAACTGCCTCCTCTGGTCTCTCTGTGGCCTCTGCCTCCTCTGGTCTTCTGTGGCCTCTGCCTCCTCTGGTCTCTCTGTGGCCTCTGCCTCCTCTGGCCTCTCATTGGCCTCTGCCTCCTCTGGACTCTCTGCCTCCTCTGGTCTTTTGTGGCCTCTGCCTTCTCTTGGTCTCTCTGCCTCCTCTGCTCCTCTGCTCTCTGCCTCCACTGGTCTCTCTTGCCTCTGCCTCCTCTGGTCACTCTGTGGCCTCTGCCTCCTCTGGTCTCTTTGTCTCCTCTGCCTCCTCTAGTCACTCTGTGGCCTCTGCCTCCTTTGGTCTCTCTGTCTCCTCTGCCTCCTCTCCTCTAACTGCCTCGTCTGGTCTCTCTGCCTCCTGCCTGCTTCTCTCGTCTCTCTGTGGCCTCTGCCTAAACTCTCTCTCTGTCTCCCCTGCCTCTACTGGTCTCTCTGCCTTCTCTGCCTCCTCTGCTCTCTCTACCTCCATTGGTCTCTCTGTGGCCTCTGCCTCTTGTGGTCTCTCTGTGGCCTCTGCCTTCTCTCGTCTCTGTGGCTACTGCCTCCTCTGGTCTCTCTGTGGCATCTGCCTTTCTGGTCTCTCTGCCTCTTCTGGTCTCTCTGTGGCTTCTGCCTCTTCTGGTCTCTCTGTGGCCTCTGCCTCCTCTGGATTCTCTGTATCCTCTGGTCTTTGTGTGGCCTCTGTCTCCTCTAGTCTCTCTACCTCCCCTGCTTCCTCTCGTCTCTCTGTGTCCTCTGCCTCCACTGGTCTCTCTGTGGCCTCTGCCTCCTCTGGTCTCTCTGCCTCCTCTGCCTCCTCTAGTCACTGTGTGGCCTCTGCCTCCTTTGGTCTCTCTGCCTTCTCTGCCTCCTCTGCTTTAACTTCCTCCTCTGGTCTCTCTGTCTCTCTGCCTCCTCTGGTCTCTCTGTGGCCTCTGCCTCCTCTGGTCTCTCTGTCTCTGCCTCCTGGTCTCTCTGTGGCCTCTGCATCCTCTGGTCTCTCTGTGGCCTCTGCCTCCTCTGCTCTCTCTGTGGCCTCGCTGCCTCCTCTTGTCTCTCTGTGGCCTCTGCCTTTTCTGGTCTCTCTGCCTCCTCTGCCTCTTCTGGTCTGCTCTGTGGCCTCTGCCTCCTCTGGTCTCTCTGTGGCCTCTGCCTCCTCTGGTCTCTCTGCCTTCCTCTGCCTCCTCTGGTCTCTCTGTGGCCTCTGCCTCCTCTTGGTCTCTCTGTCTTTCTGCCTCCTCTAGTCACTCTGTGGCCTCTGCCTCCTCTGGACTCTCTGCCTCCTCTAGTCTTTCTGTGGCCTCTGCCTCCTCTGGTCTCTGCCTCCCCTGCTTCCTCTCGTCTCTCTGTCTCGTCTGCCTCCTCTGGTCTCTCTGCCTCCTCTGCCTCCTCTGGTCTCTATGTGGCCTCTGCCTCCTCTGGTCTCTCTGTGGCCTCTGACTTCTCTTGTCTCTCTGCCTCCTCTGCCCCCTCTGGTCTCTCAATCTCTACTGGTCTCTCTGTGCCTGTGCCTCCTCTGGTCTCTCTGTTGCCTCTGCCTCCTCTGGTCTCTCTGCCTCCTCTGCTTCCTCTCTCGTCTCTCTGTGGCCTCTTCCTCCTCTGCTCTCTCTGTCTCCCCTGCCTCCACTGGTCTCTCTGCCTTCTCTGCCTCCTCTGATCTCTCTACCTCCACTGGTCTCTCTGTGACCTCTGCAATCCTCTGGTCTCTCTGTGGCCTATGCCTCCTCTGGATTCTCTCATGGCCTATGCCTAACTGGTCTCTCTGTCTCCTCTGCCTCCTTTCATCTCTCTGTGGCCTCTGCATCTTCTGGTCTCTCTGTGGCCTCTGCCTCCTCTTGTCTCTCTATTCCTCTGCCTCCTCTGGTCTCTCTGTGGCCTCTGCATCTTCTGGTCTCTCTATGGCCTCTGCCTCCTCTTGTCTCTCTTTTCCTCTACCTCCTCTGGTCTCTCTGTGTCCTCTGTCTCCTCTGGACTCTCTGCCTTCTCTGCATCCTCTAGTCTCTCTGTGGCCTTTGCCTCCTCTTGTCTCTCTGTCTTTCTGCCTCCTCTGAACTCTTGGTGGTCTCTGCCTCCTCTGGTCTCTCTGCCTCCTCTGCCTCCTCTGGTCTCTCTGTGGCATCTGCCTTTTCTGGACTCTCTGCCTCCTCTGGTCTCTCTCTGGCCTCTGCCTTCTATTGTCTGTCTGCCTCCTATGCCCCATCTGGTCTCTCTGATTCCACTGGTCTCTCTATTGCTTCTGCCTCCTCTGGACTGTATGCCTCCTCTGATCTATTTGTGGCCTCTGCCTCCTCTGGTCTCTCTGCCTCCTCTTCCTCCTCTGCTTCCTCTCGTCTCTCTGTGGCCTCTGCCTCCTCTGGTCTCTCTGTCTCCTCTGCCTCCTCTGGTCTCTCTGCCTCCTCTGCTTCCTCTCGTCTCTCTGTGGCCTCTGCCTCCTCTGCTCTCTCTCTCTCCCCTGCCTCCACTGGTCTCTCTGCTCTCTCTACCTCCACTGGTCTCTCTGTGACCTCTGCAATCCTCTAGTCTCTCTGTGGCCTATGTCTCTTTTGGATTCTCTGTGGCCTCTGCCTCCTCTGGTTTCTCTGTCTCCTCTGCCTCCTCTGGTCTCTCTGTGAACTCTGCCTCCTCTGGTCTCTGTGTGGCCTCTGCCTCCACTGGTCTCTCTGTCTCCTCTGCCTCCTTTCGTCTCTTTGTGGCCTTTGCATCTTCTGGTCTCTCTGTGGCCTCTGCCTCCTCTTGTCTCTCTATTCCTCTGCCTCCTCTGGTCTCTCTGTGGCCTCTGCATCTTCTGGTCTCTCTGTGGCCTTTGCCTCCTCTTGTCTCTCTGTCTTTCTGCCTCCTCTGAACTCTTGGTGGCCTCTGCCTTCTCTGGTCTCTCTGCCTCCTCTGCCTCCTCTGGTCTCTCTGTGGCCTCTGCCTCCTCTGGTCTCTCTCTGGCCTCTGCCTTCTATTGTCTGTCTGCCTCCTATGCCCCATCTGGTCTCTCTGACTCCACTGGTCTCTATATTGCCTCTGCCTCCTCTGGACTGTCTGCCTCCTCATATCTATTTGTGGCCTCTGCCTCCTCTGCCTCCTCTGCTTCCTCTCGTCTCTCTGTGGCCTCTGCCTCCTCTGGTCTCTCTGTCTCCTCTGCCTCCTCTTGTCTCTCTGACTCCTCTGCCTCCTCTGGTCTCTCTGTGGCCTCTGCCTCCTCTGTTCTCTCTGTGGCCTCTGCCTTCTCTTTTCTCTCTGTCTCCTCTGTCCCCTCTGGTCTCTCTGCCTCCACTGGTCTCTCTATTGCCTCTGCCTCCTCTCGTCTCTCTGTGGCCTCTGCCTCCTCTGGTCTCTTTGTCTCCTCTAGTCACTCTGTGGCCTCTGCCTCCTCTGGTCTCTTTGTGTCCTCTGCCTCCACTGGTCTCTCTGCCTTCTCTGCCTCCTCTGCTCTCTCTACCTCCACTGGTCTCTCTGTGACCTCTGCAATCCTCTGGTCTCTCTGTGGCCTATGTCTCTTTTGGATTCTCTGTGGCCTCTGCCTCCTCTGGTTTCTCTGTCTCCTCTGCCTCCTCTCGTCTCTCTGTGGCCTCTGCCTCTTCTGGTCTCTCTGTGGTCTCTGCCTCCTTTTGTCTCTCTATTCCTCTGCCTCCTCTGGTCTCTCTGTGGCCTCGTTCTCCTCTGCTCTCTCTGCCTCCTCTGCAACCTCTTGTCTCTCTGCCTCCTCTGGTCTCTCTGTCTTTCTGCCTCCTCTGAACTCTCGGTGGCCTCTGCCCCCTCTGGTCTCACTGTGGCCTCTGCCTCCTCTGCTCTCTCTGACTCCTTTGCCTCCTCTGGTCTCTCTGTGGCCTCTGCCTCCTCTGGTCTCTCTGTGGCCGCTGCCTTCTCTTGTCTGTCTGCCTCTTATGCCCCTCTGGTCTCTCTGCCTCCATTGGTCTCTCTATTACCTCTGCCTCCTCGCTAGTCTCTCTGTGGCCTCTGCCTCCTCTGGTCTCTCTGTCTTTCTGCCTTCTCTGAACTCTCGGTGGCCTCTGCCCCCTCTGGTCTCACTGTGGCCTCTGCCTCCTCTGCTCTCTATGACTCCTTTGCCTCCTCTGGTCTCTCTGTGGCCGCTGCCTTCTCTTGTCTGTCTGCCTCCTATGCCCCCTCTGGTCTCTCTGCCTCCACTGGTCTCTCTATTGCCTCTGCCTCCTCTGGTCTCTCTCTGGCATATGCCTCCTCGGGTCTCTTTGTCTCCTCTGCCTCCTCTAGTCACTCTGTGGCCTCTGCCTCCTCTGGTCTCTCTGCCTCCTCTGCCTCCTCTGCTCTTACTGCCTCTTTTGGTCTCTCTCTCTCTCTCTGCCTCCTCTGGTCTCTCTGTGGCCTCAGCCTCGTCTGGTCTCTCTGTGGCCTCTGCCTTCTCTGGTCTCTATTTGGCCACTGCCTACTCTGGTCTCTCTGAGGCATCTGCCTTTTCTGGTCTGTCTGCCTCCTCTGCCTCCCTGGTCTCTCTGTGGCCTCTGCCTTCTCTGGTCTCTATCTGGCCACTGCCTACTCTGTTCTCTCTGAGGCATCTGCCTTTTCTGGTCTGTCTGTGTCCTCTGCCTCCTCTAGTCTCTATGTGGCCTCTGCCTCCTCTGGTCTGTCTGTGTCCTCTGCCTCCTCTGGTCTCTCTGTGGCCTTTGCCTCCTCTTGTCTCTCTGTCTCTTCTGCCTCCACTGGTCTCTCTGTGGCCTCTGGCATTTAGACATTTAGGTTTATCTGTCCAGTAGGAACTACAATGTTGTAAGAAAAGGCCGTTCTGAGAAAAGCCTTTCAGTCTCCACTCTCCATTAGTGGAGCTGGATTCACAGCTCAGTGAGACTTTGTCAGGCGTGAAGTGCTGTGATCTGTCAGGACTCACTGTGAGAGACACTGGGGACTCAACATCTGCAAAACAACAAGTGCATAAATAATGAAGAATGAAAATAACATAAACACTTCCAGTTTCTAAATATCTCTGAATGATTAGCAATAAATAAAGATCCTACCTTTAGTCCAGACAAACTTGGGCTGACTGTATTCAGAGTAAAACAGAGGGCGTCCTCGTCCTGCTCTACACACAAACCCTGCTGTGTTGGTCTGGTGCTGAACGCTGAAGGAGTCCTGTTCAGTCCCAT
>JALDNG010006262.1:0-42329 GCA_024349245.1 Neodontobutis hainanensis
AAAATGTGATTAACGATATTATCAGAATAATTAAGAAATTATGCTTACAGTTTGGAATTGTCACTAAAACATACTGGAATCCCATTACAGTACTTTCTGTAGTTTAACAAACATTTTAATTCACTTTGTTGAATGTGAAAATAACATGAATTAATTATTTTTATGCCCTTGGCCACCGGGCCACAACCAGCAAGATCTATTAAATAATTTAGGCAATTCTTAAAAAAGAACTAAGAATATTCTGTTCTGCCTCAGCCTCATTTACTCAGAGAAAGTGTAATAACATTTTTAGATCAGAAAATTATTTTAAAAAATATAACTATTAGTAGAGCCCTCCAAACTCCCATTTCCAAAGGGGGCCCAAAAATAGTTTTGATTTTTTTTTAAAGCAAACTAGTGTTTTTGTGACTTGTGGTTGAAAAAAATATATATAGATTTGTCATTCATTAGTAATGTTTCAGGATACAAGCTTAATTTACCACCTATCATGTGTTTGAATTTGTAACTGGAGACAACATGTCACCTTCTTGAGCAGATATTGTGAATATTCTGATTCAAATCTCTTCAAAAGAGCTTTTTTCAGAATTTCTGCTTGAGGAAATGCCACATCTTTCAGTTTCTAGAGAAGGAAAACACATAATTTGTTTGCACGTTAGTTTTACTTAATATATAATAATGTGCAAAAAATATAAATTGCAATATAAGCACCTTAAGTGTGTCCTTCTTCTCCGGAATGTTGGCTGTCTTGTATTCCCGGTGCTTAGGAAGTTTCTCTATAAAGAGTCTGAAAGAGAAGTTTATTAACAGACCTCTTTGGTTTCAAGCCTATAAAGTAAAGGTAATGCCTGATAAAGCTTACAGTGCAGTATAAGTTCAACTATGTAAAGAAGGATGTCATACAATCTGTGTTTCCAGTTGAGATAATAACTAATTATACAGATAGTGCCAGGTCCACTAAGCAACAAAATATTTCACAATACCTCAATTTATTTTATAGAAATTATGGCAAAAATTTTCCCTCCCCCTCAAAACATTAAAAAAAATAATAAAAATGTTAGAGATTTCCGTCTTGATATATGGGTCATTCTACGCTCCTACTCTCACCGAAGCTCTGTTCATGACCGAAAGGACAAGGTCTCGAATACAAGCAGCTTTAATGAGTTTCCTCCAGAGGGTGGCTGGGCGCTTCCTTAGAGATGAGGTGAGGAACTCGGCTACTCAAGAGTAGAGCTCAGAGTAGAGCTGGCTCGAGCATTTGGCTGCGCATCTGCAGATCTGCAGAAGATTAATTAATCAAAGCCTGACGATTAGCAGCAACTTACCCCGCTAAATACTATGGAAATAGTAGTGAATGTTCGGCTTTTGGCCCACATAATTTTGGTTTGGTTGTTGATTTGTGCTTACCTCTTACTAAGAGTTGCTTTAAGAGCCTCATATATATATATATATGTTGTTTATATATATATATATATATATATATATATATATATATATATATATATATATATATATATATATATATATATATATATATATATATATATATATATATATATATATATATATATATATATATATATATATATAAACAAACAAAAAAAAAAAAAAAACGCCAACCTTCCGGATATAGGATGACGGGTCTACCACTGAGCCACTGCGCACTGACCACTTACGTGATGTACTTATTGTAGAGGATGAAGGCATGCTCAATGTTTCCCTCATCCGTGTACACATTTGCCATGCGGATAATCTCCATGCCTGAGCGAAAATACCGTCGAGGAGGAACGTCATCATTAACTTCAACCGAGCTGCCTTTCTTGGTCAGAGCCCTGACACGTTCTTCTGGGGTCAGGCTGATGTCATTAGGGTCTGCCATAATGCACAGCCGAACCTAAAATACCACAAAAAGCAAATGCGTTTGGTCAGAGATATACTTATTGTTAAACCATGCATAAGTGTCAGTGTTGTGGCATATGTTATGTATGCCATGTACAACAGCATACAGACTGTTACTGATCCTCATCAATGTACAGCACCAACGTAATGCTTCTGGCTTGGTGTTGTCACTCATAAATAGTAAAAATCTAAATCACAAAAACGCACGGGCTGCAAAATCTTATTATGGTAGCTTACACGTTCAAGATGTAGGGGACGTTGCTACATGGTAAAGAACAATCTCATATATTGCATACATAGTGCAACAGTCACTAATCCACTGACACTGAAACTAGTTTGACAGTTATTGTAAAAATTTCAGTATAAACAAATTGTAAGACGTTGTTGTTTCCATTTGTGTAAGCTTCTTTCTAGTGTGTCAGTGTGTTGAAACTCTATAGGCCAAACCACACTTTATGCTAACTTAACGTTAGCTAACTTGGACTCTTTACCTCCTTGTCTTAGCTGTATAACCTCGATAATAGTAATATACTGTGAACTATTCTTATTTGATACGTACCTGGTATAAATTTACAATGGAAGTAAAGTTCTACATAAAACTGGACCAAAACACGACCAAATTCCGCTGTCAGCATCAGCGAGCGTCGGCGCCTACATCTTCACTTCCCTTCCGCAATCAAGCCAACTTCCGGTGTAACACCAAGACCTGTTACGTACCGAGCTCTGATCCAGGTGGCGCCTTTTGCATATTTTATTTTAGATTTTAATGTAGATTTGTTAATTTAAAGAGAGAATCATTCTTTCTTATCTTAGTATTTTAATTTATTTTACCTTTCCAAGACATTTCGCAGCTGAGCTGCCCAGTATTAGAGCCTCAGCTTCTCTCTCCTGATATTTAAAGATAGACTCCCGATTTTGGACTTATAACTCTGGATGCTCTGCAGCAGACCCTTAGGGCTTTTCCCTGGACCCTATCAAGCTTCAGAAGAACTGAGTTGGCCACAGCATCAAATATAAAATCAATAATTGCTCTGTGGATCATGAGTAATGTTGCTCTATCTGCTCCCAAGTCACTGCCAGTCTGCCTGACAAATTACAAAGTGTGTTGTTAATCTTTTCACATTTATAAACTAATGTCTCTGTGGGAATATTCTATGATTGCTTTTCATCCATCCACATATCTAAATATTTAAATGCTTCCACCCTCTCCAGGGGGTATCTATACATATGTAGGGTCATGTTTGGAATTTTATTTTTATTTTCTTGTTATTGTCTTCTAATACAGCTTTCTCAATGTTAATATAATCTTTTATCAATTAATTAAAATTTTCTAGTCCTGGTGCAGCTTTATCTTTATTTATAGTGCATATTGATGAGAATATTATCTGCCATCCAAGAAGGCATTTAATTTTGCTTACATTTTGAAGTAAGCAACCTCTGGTAAAAAATTAAATGTATTTACAGATGCCTGAAAACCATCTTTCAATGTCCTCCTCTACAATATCAGAAGGAATGTATGAGGGAGTAATCTTTGCTGCATATTACACTGTGTGCACAATTATTAGGCAAGTTGTATTTTTGAGGATTAATTTTGTTATTGTACAACTACAGTGCTCTTGGTCAATCCAAAATGCAAACAAACCCTTAAACCTGAACATTTAAGTAGTAAAAGTGAGGTTTTGGCTTACTTAAGAGAATATCTACATGTACAACATTATTAGGCAACTATTAGTGTGCAGAATTATTATGCAACTAAATGAGAAACAAAGATTTTCCCATCTCACTTGTTTATTTTCAACAAACTCAAAATTAACAAAAATTAAAGTCTTCTTGAAAGATGCAGACTTTTTCCTGGACCACTGCTTGAATAAAGTGTCTTCTAAAATTGGCAGTAGGTTGAGTTGAGTCCATTTTCAACCCAAAAAGGTCCAACTAGCTCATCTTTAATAATACCTACCCATACCAATACCAAACCTCCACCTTGCTGGCGTCTGAGTCGAAGTAGAGCTCTGTGTCCGTTACTGATCCAACCACAGGCCCATCCATCTGGTCCGTCAAGAATCACTCTCATCTCATCAGTCCAAAAAACCTTTGAAAAATCTTTCTTCAGATATTTCTTCTTGATGTTTCAACTTTCAACGTGTCTTTTTCAGAGGTAGTCAGGTTTCAGCCTTTCTTACCTTGGCCATGTCTCTGAGAACTGAACATCTCGTACTTCTTGACACTCCAGGTAGGTTGCAGTATATAGTATATAGTATAAAATATGGCAGCACAGGATAATAATGGGTTCCAGGTAGCTTCACGTTGGATTCTTTGCAAATCTTTGGCGGTTAATTTGCGTCTTTTCTACTCTACATGTTTCTTGCAACCCTGTTGACCATTCATTCATCCATTTTCTACCGCTTTGTCCCGTTAGGGCTCGCGGGTGACGGGAGCCTATCCCAGCAGCTTTGGGCCTGAGGCGGGGTACACCCTGGACAGTGGCCAGTTAGTCGCAGGGCTGACATATAGAGACAAACATTGACAGACAACCATTCACTCTCAAGGCTCGTACACACCGGGACGAATATTCGCCAGCGTTATTCGCCAGCGTTTTTCAACACGTTTTCTGTGTTCACACCCAAGCGATTTGCGCTGACGATGAGCCGAGTGAACATTCAACTTCATTTCCTGACATTAGGGGGCACTTAATGTAAAGAAATATCCCGGTACACAAGGTGGCACAGCGCAACTTTACACTTCTGACCCTCGCTTTTCACTCCGAAGAAGAGAGCAAGTATTTGCTTGTCTAAAAATCATACAAAGAAAACATGAATATTTCAAGCACCAGTAGCTCCAGCTCCAGTTCCAGCGATGAAGAAATTATTGTTCTGTTGAATGAGGAAAGACGCCGTAAAAGACGCCGATATTGGATACATTCCATAGTTACGAGAAGAGAAGAACATGGGGAGTTTTATCGACTGGTGCAAGAGCTGAAAATGTATCATGAGCGTTTTCGGTGGTATTTTAGAATGTCCGTCAGTGAGTTCGAAAATTTACTATATGTGTATATATCTGTGAACTTGATTACACTATCCAATCTATTGCATCTGATTGTTTCAATATGGCAGCACTCACCACATCAAATTTCATATATAATATAACATGTTCTATGCTAAAGCCTAGCTTTTTTGCAAAATGTAAAGTATTTGGTTTGTCCCAAACAGCTAAATTGTATTTGGGTAAATGTGTATTTTTAATAAACATATTTGCTAGCATTTTCTTTAAAATGTCATTCCCTGCACAATGCTGTGCAAAATGGTCATGTTCCTGTAGAATGATAACTGTTGCCTATAAATGTGATGACTCCATAATTAGGCACATAGCTATTTCAAGAATACTTAAGTGGAAATGTATGCAAAATACCAAAATATGTTACATTACTTTAAAATCATTTATGCACAATCTTTTTTTGGAGAAATTTAACTTTTAATAGTACAACTTGCTAAAACAATCACAAAGTAAAAAAGGGAGTCACAAAAGGCAGTGTTATTAAGTCACGACTGTAGTGCAAGTATACAATAGTGCAAATTAGTGCATAAATGTAAAAAAAATAAATAAAACTAAACACTAAAAACAGAAATAAAATGTATAAATCAAACATCTATAAGGGTTGCCAAGGAGTTGGAGATCGTCCATAGTTAGTTGGGGTCTGCGGTGTGACCTGATGGTACGGCTGTGGAAAAAAAGAGGCATGGCCAAACTTAGCATCATGCAACAGTTGATAAATTTTTAATTTCACCGAAGACTGTACGTCAGGGTCTTTCGTCGTTTTATTTTTTCCCGAAGTGTAGACGCTACTTGGCGTATATCTTCTTCGCCGTTGCGTATGTGTGCTCTGCAAGACCATTTTGTGTTTGAGCGCCCCAAGTTGTGTTTAACTGTAACTTCAGAAGCTCCAGACACGTGAACAAAAGCGCCAATCTCATTGGTCGATAGTTTTGACGCTGCGCCACAAACCAAAAAGACGAACCGAGGCGTTCTTAAAAACTGGACGCTTTACGCGTGGCGTTTTGCTTTGGTGTGAACGCTCACATTGGCGCCATTGTTTAGTCGCGAGGCGTTAAACGTCGCGAAATTCTTCCCAGTGTGAACAGGCCTTCACATTCTTCACTAGGGACACTTTAGATTTGCCAATTAACCTATACATACATGTCTTTGGTCGGTGGGAAGAAGCCGGAGTAACCGGAGAGAACCCACGGTAACACGTGGAGGACATGCAGACTCCTCACAGAAAGACCGAGTCGGCCGGGTTTTGAACTCACAACCTTCTTGCTGTAAGGCAGGAGTGCTAACCACTCTGCCACGTGCACCCCTGTGGGGTGGGGTGCTGTTGACTATTTCTTACATATCTTATATCTTAGATACTAGTGTTGGACCCCTGTGAAACGCATTTTACAATTTTTGACTTTTCAGAGTCAGTTAAATCTCTTTTGGCCCATTTTTCCTGAGGAGAAGAATCTGCCTAATAATTATGCACACTTTAATATAGGGTGTTGTTCTCCTTAGGCCACACCCTCCCTCTTTACACAAGTACACATCACCTGATATGCATAAAATAAATAAGGATTCAAGTTTATACAGCATGGAGTTGGAAATTATGGATAAAATTATATGGTCAAAATAATCACTTGCCTAATAATTGGGCACACAATGTATACAGGCAGAGTCAAACTTATGAATTTTAAACCTGCTATACAAAGTCGTGTCATATGTTTGTTCTGAATCATACACAGGTTTTTGTTGGCCCTAGCCTTATGTAAGCTGCAAGCACTCTTTCCATTTGGTTTTAGCATCAAATTCCTTTGGGGCTTTGTTCCAGCATTTGTATATATTATTCAATAGTTCATCATTACTTTTAGCTGTATTGTGAATATGGTATAGCATGTATTTTTTTTTTTACTCTTTATTAATTTTACATTTACAATGAACAGAAACGACCAGACAAACAGCTTGGGGTACTGTAAAAATTATCTTTCGCTTTGATTGTAGATTAACCATTTGGACCATTTCTTTAAAAAGATATGAAAGAGACACGTGGCACATATGGAAGGGCATTCAGAGTATGACAGTGATGTCTCCCTCCCAGATGTGCTGAATGACTTCTATGCTCGGTTTGAGGCACAAAACGGTGTAGTGGCGAGGAAGACCACCCCCGCCCCCAATGAACAGGTGCTGTGTCTAACCACAGCTGTAAGGAAGACCCTCTACAGAGTCAACCCACGGAAAGCGGCTGGATCAGACAACATCCCTGGTAGGGTGCTCAGACGATGTGCAAACCAACTGGCAGATGTTTTCATAGACATCTTCAACATCTCTCTGAGCAGCACCGTAGTTCCAACGTGCTTCAAGACCACCACCATCGTCCCCATGCCAAAGAAGTCCACTGTGTCCTGCCTCAACGATTACTGTCATGTTGCACTTACCTGTCATCATGAAGTGTTCGAGAGGCTCGTCTTAAGGCACATTAAGACCCTGCTGCCCCTCTCACTAGACCCCCTGCAATTCGCTTACCGCCCCAATCGCTCAACAGATGACAGCATCAGTACCACTCTCCAGCTAGCCCTCACCCACCTGGACAAGAGAAAAAACACCTATGTTCGAATGCTCTTCATTGATTTCAGTTCAGCATTCAACACCATCATTCCTCAGCACCTGACTGATGAGCTGAACCTGCTGGATCTGAACACCTCTCTTTGCAACTGGATCCAGGACTTCCTGACTGGGAGACCTCAGTCAGTCGGATCGGGAACAGCATCTCACTGAGCATTACATTTACATTTACATTTATTTTATTTATTTATTATTTATTTATTATTTATTTAGCTGACGCTTTTGTCCAAAGCGACTTACATTGTTCTACAGAAATTACCAGTGTTACAGCCACTGGAGGCAAGGTGGGTTAAGTGTCTTGCCCAAGGACACAACAACAGTATCAGCTGATCAGTCATCAGCAAGAACGATGAGTCGGCTTACAGATAAGAGGTGAAACAGCTAACAGACTGGTGTAGAGCCAACAACCTGTCTCTGACTGTGGACAAAACCAAAGAAATGGTCGTTGACTTCAGAAGAGCACAGAGAGGCCACTCTCCGTTGAACATCGACGGCTCCCCTGTAGAGATTGTACAAAGCACCAAGTTTCTTGGCTTTCACCTGACAGAGAACCTCCGCTGGTGGCTCAACACCAGTCACACAGCAAATAAATCCCAGCAGCGCCTGTACTATCTGAGAAGGCTGTGGAAAGCACACCTCCCACCCCCATCCTCACAGTGTTTTACAGAGGGACAATTGAAAGTATCCTGAGCAGCTGCATTACTGCCTGGTTTGGGAACTGCACTGGCTCGGACCGCAAGTCCCTGCAGCGGACAGTGAGAACAGCTGAAAAGATCATCGGAGTCTCTCTTCCCTCTATCACAGACTACACATCACGCTGCATCTGAAAAGCTACCAGCATTGTGGGCGACCCGAACACCCGTCACACACACTTTTCACTCTCCTGACGAAAAACGTTATTGAAGTATTTGTTCTCTCACAACCAGACTTTGCAACAGTTTCTTCCCCCATGCCATCAGGCTGCTAAATCAAAATAACTCACAAACTGCACTACTTTGGACTGTTACCATCGGACTGTTTTTACTATTATTCAATTTCAATTATTTATTTTTTTAATATTTGTCTACAGTCACTTTCACATTGAACTGTATACTGGTCTGCGTTACTGACGCATTTATTTCTGTGCATTTTTATCTATATAGAATTTTTATCTTTATTCTTTGTACTTAATCTGTGTTACTGTATTGTGCTGTTTGTTTGCACCTTGTGCATTTTATGTATATAAGTTCTTGTTTTTATAGCACCTTGTTCCTGGAGAACGTTTAATTTCAGCAATATATATGTACTCGTATATTGCTGAAATGACAATAAACTCTACTTTGACTTTTTTGACTTTGACGTCATAGATAATAGATTGAATTTTTGAAGATATTTGTCCGGTTTCTCAACTGCATGTCCTGATAATAGTCCAAGCAAGAAAATCTTAGGATCCTCAGATGTTTTAAACACGCAGTCCCAGAATGATTTAAATTTTGTATACGTCCAAAAAATGTGAGAGTATCTGGCATTTTAGTGTCCACACTGCCTCCAACATTGTTGTTGAAGCTCCCCAACTCTAGCAACAATATGAGGAGTAATAAAAAATTTAAGGTCCTTCTATCCAAATTTCTGCCATCTTTGGGAGCTAGTAATTGTTTGTTGTGTGAGCCAATCACTCTCTGACAATACTGTATTCAGCTCCTTTTTTTGTTTAGATTTAACATCAAGAGTTCACTTTTCAATTTCTTAAAGATAAACTATGGATGTCTTTTTCTGCCACAATTTTTTAATGTGACATCAAGCCTCACCAAAAAGGCTGGATCTGGACCGTAAGGTGAAAAATTAAGCATTGAAGAGTATCCTCCACAATACAATTTTCCTTGTCACTATCAATATATACTGTATATATATATATATATATATATATATATATTTTTTTTTTTTTTTTTTTTTTTCCCCAATTGACTTTGAGTAGAGTACTGTCCAATATTTCACTTAATTTGTTTTTATTTTGTTTCCAATTTTCGGGGAGCATTAGCAGAGAACACTTCTTAACCTAGACTTCCATGTTCTTTCTGTTTTATATATTTATTGATTTGCACACAAAAACAAAGTAAAGGCATTTAAATAACAATAACAAACATATTTGTATACAACATTTTTTATTTATTTATTCCCCTACCTCTTTTCCTTCCCTCCCTCCTTCCCTCTCCCCTTCCCCTTCTCTTCCTCCAAAAATAAATAAAAGAATAACCAACTAAATAATACAAGATATATATTTATGCATTTATCACAGTAATTGAGTAAAAAAAAAAAAAAAAAAAAAAAAATTATATTATATTACATTTATTTATTATATAAAAGGGAGTGCGTTTTAAGAGTTAGGCCTAGTTACCCTGGAAAAATTGTATAAATGGTTGCCACATATTGTAAAATTTAGTGAGATTGCCCTTTTTAGAACATCTTATTTTTTCCAGTTTTAGAAAAGACATGACATCAGTCGTCCAAAGTGTACTGGATGGAGCATTTGTTGCTTTCCAATTAAGAAGAAGATGGCGTCTCACTATCAAGGAAGTGAAAGCCAAGACCTCTAACTGCGCTGATGAAAAACAGTAGTATTCTTGAGGGTACCAAAAATGGCTACTATGGAGAAACATCGATGGTCCTGAGGAGCACTTTAGACATGGTGTCAAAATAAGTTTGCCAAAAATTTCCCAGAGTCGGGCAATGGAAAAACATATGTGCGAGATTACAAGGTGAACCAGAGCATCTGTCACAGATATCAATTGTAGTAGGGGAAATTTGCGATAGTCGGGTTTTAGAATAGTGACATCTGAACACTACTTTAAATTGTATTAAGGTCAAGCGGGCACAGATTGAGGCTTTATCAATACCATTTAAAATATAGTCCCACCAGTCAACATCAAAGGACAATCCCAATTCTTTCTCCCAAGCCTCCTTTGTCCTAGTGATTAAATGATCATCATAGGACTGGATAGTACCATAGACTTTAGAAATTAAAGATCTTTGTGAAAAATTCAATTGTAAAAGACTGTCCCACTTCTGCTCAGGAGGGATTTGCGGAAAATTAGGAAATAAACATTTTACACAGTGCCTAATTTGAAAATATCTAAAAGATGTGAAGGTGAGAGGTCAAATTCGTTAGTTAGATCTGTGAAAGAACAAAAACCCATCTTTATAAAAATCCTTAAAACATTTCAGACCCCTGTCATGCCATAAAGTGAAAATGGGATCAGTAAATGCAGGTTTGAACGCATAATTCCTCAACAGTGGACTTAACATTGTGGGAGTAAGAAATTTAAAATGCTTTCTAAATTGAAACCATATCTTTAATGTAGAGGAAACCACTGGGTTGTTAGTAAAGCAGGTGGGGTTGACTGAAGCCCCACCAGACAGTATTGCCAGTAGAGAGGATGAGGGACATGATTGTATTTCCTGGCACCAGGGTATATTGACCAGTTTTAGCCAAAATAAAGTTTTAGTTATATTTGCAGCCCAATAATAAACTTTGAAATTTGGTAGAGAGAGGCCACCATCAAATTTGCAATTCTGAAGCAACCTTAGCCCAACTCTAGGTGTTTTACCGTTCCACTGAAAATTTGATATAACTGAATCATTATTTTTGAAAAAACTTTTAGATAAAAATATAGGTAGGCACTGGAACAGAAACAAAAATTTTGGCAGAACATTAATTTTAACCACATTAATTCTACCACTCAGAGAGAGGGGGAGAGAACCCCATCTTTGGAAATCAGCCTTAATCTCAGTTAATAAGGGAGAGAAGTTTACATCATAAAGAGTTTTATAGTATCTGGACACATGAACCCCCAGATACTTAAATCCCGACGGGCTCAGTTGACTTCCATGTTCTTTGTCAATTTGCAGTGTTTTAAATCTTATCCTCGGCCTGTCCCGTGCCCAAATAAACCGCAATATTAACTTATTCCATGCTTTATTCCATGGAGTCAGGAATTCAAATGGGTAAATACATGAAAAGATAAAGAAATCTTGGTAGCAGTAGCAGATTAATCTTCACTTTCTCTATCCTTGAACTGAAATCAAGTGTCAATATAGTCCAGCAGTTTATATCTTTCTAAACTTAATCCAACATCTTATCAAAATTCAAGAAAAACAGTCCTTGTGAAATATAAACTCCCAGATATTAAATATTTTTACATTTCATTTAAGATAGTTAATCCTGTCTTATTAAGCTGCTTGGCTCGTAGTTGATAGTTAATACGCGAGTTTTGGTAATGTTAAGATGGTAACCAGACAATTGGCCAAACTCTCTCAACCGTTGTGAGTTTTGGAAGAGTTTCATCTGGATTCCAAAGATAAATAATACTATCATCAGCAATAAAAGCAATTTTATGTTCAGAGTTTGCTTTAGTGATGCCTTTAAGCCCCACATTTTTTTTATTGCCTGAGCTAAACAACGCAAACAGTAAGAGGCTTAAACAACAGCCCTGACGACTGCCTCTATACAGCTGAAAGCTGGTAGTAGTCCACATTAATTTTTATTCAGGCCCTCGGGTTGCATAAAGACCGTATGCAATTGATGAATTGATGACAATGCAATACTTTGAAAAGAAAAGGCCAGCTAATGCAATCGAAGGCCTTTTCTGAACTTTTATAAATCCTGTTTGATTTGATCAGTTCCAAAAGAAAATTTTCCACCTTTTGGACAATATAGAGGTAAATAATTTATAATCTACATTCAAAATAGAGATAGGTGCTATGATTCAAAATATTCTTTATTTTTACCCTCTTTAGGAGGACAGATTTTATTGCCTCACGCCATGAGGGTGGTATTTCCGCTTTGCTAAGAGTCCACAATTGAAAGATTATAGGAAAGTGGGAGAAAGCTCTTCCTTAAAAAATTTATACCACTCATTTGTTTATCCATCACTGTCAGGGATTATTAGATTTCAAATTTCTAATTGCCCCTCCTTGAACTGCAACCTTATTTTGGTGGAGGGGTTTGAGTGCCCAAATGATCCTAGGAGCTACGTTGTCGGGGCTATATGCCCCTGGTAGGGTTTCCCAAGGCAAACACGTCCTAGGTGACGGTCCAGACAAATCCCCTTATGGATAAGTTAATACCAAGGACCGTGAGGTCGGCCAGGCCCGGGGTTGGGGCCCGCATGCAGCGTCTGTGGCCGGGCTCAGCCCGAAGGAGCGGCGTGGGGCCTACCTCCCGTGGGCCCACCACCTGCGGGAGGAACTGTAAGGGGCCGGTGCAAAGTGGATTGGGTGGTAGTCGGCGGAGGCCTTGACGACCCAATCCCGGACACGGAATCTGGCGCTAGAGACATGGAATGTCACCAAGCTGGCGGAGAAGAAGCCTGAGCTTGTGCAGGAGGTTGAGAGATACCGACGAGAGATAGTCGGGCTCACCTCCACACACAGCTTGGGCTCTGGAACCCAAATCCTCGAGAGAGGCTGGACTCTCCACTACTCTGGAGTTCCCTGCGGTGAGAGGCGGCGGGCTGGTGTGGGCTTGCTCATAGCCCCACAGCTCAGCCGCCATGTGTTGGAGTTCACCCCGGTGAACGAGAGGGTCGCTTCCCTGCGCCTTTGGGTCGGGATAGGTCTCTCACTGTTGTTTGTGTTTACAGGCCAAATGGCAGAGTACCCGGCCTTCTTGGAGTCTCTGGGAGGGGAGCTGGAAAGTGCTCCAACCGGGGACTCCGTCGTTCTACTGGGGGACTTCAACGCTCACGTGGGCAGCGACAGTGACACCTGGAGGGCTTGTGAGGAGCGGCCCCCCGGATCTGAACCCGAGTGGTGTTCTGTTATTGAACAACAGTTTGTCCATAACGAACTCCATGTTCAAGCATAAGGGTGTCCATCAGTGCACGTGGCACCAGGACACCCTAGGCCGGAGATGGATAATTGACTTTGTAGTTGTTTCATCTGACCTCCGGCCATATGTCTTGGACTCTTGGGTAAAAAGAAAGGCGGAGCTGTCAACTGATCACCACATGGTGGTGAGTTGGATCCAATGGCGGGGGAGAAAACTGGACAGACTCGGCAAGCCCAAATATACTGTAAGAGTCTGTTGGGAACGTTTGGCAGAGCCCCTGTCAGAAAGATCTTTAACTCCCACCTCCGACAGAGCTTCACCAGATCCCGAGGGAGGTTGAAGACATTGAGTTCAAGTGGACCATGTTCTCCACCTCCATTGTCGATATGGCCACTCGAAGCTGTGGCTGTAAAGCCTCCGGTGCATGTCGTGGCGGCAACCCCCTGAACCCAGTGGTGGAACCGAATGTATGGGATGCCGTCAAGCTGAAGAAGGAGACATACCGAGCCTGGTTGGCTCGTGGGACTCCTGAAGCAGCTGATAGGTACCAGCAGGCCAAGCAAACTGCAGTCCGGGTGGTCGTGGAGGCTAAAATTCGGGTCTGGGAGGAGTTCGGTGAGGCCATGTAAAAGGACTATCGGTCGGCCTCGAAGAAATTCTGGCAAAACGTCCGCGCCTCAGAAGGGTGCCCTGCCAACACTGTTTACAGTGGAGGTGGGAATCTGCTGAGTTCAACTGGGGATATTGTGGGAGTGGAAGGAATACTTTGAGGATCTCCTCAACCCAACCGACACATCTTCCACTGAGGAAGCAGAGGCCGAGGGTTCAGAGGTGGACTCGTCCATCATCCAAGCTGAAGTCACTGAGGTAATTGGGAAGCTCCTTGGTGGCAAGGCACCAGGGGTGGATGAGATACGCCCTGAGTACCTCAAGTCTCTGGATGTTGTAGGGCTGTCTTGGTTGACACGCCTCTTAAACATCGTGTGGCGGTTGGGGACAGTACCTCTGGACTGGGACTGGGTGGTGGTCCCTCTTTTCAAGAAAGGGGACCGGAGGGTGTGTTCCAACTACAGAGGGATCACACTCCTCAGCCTCCCCGGGAAAGTCTATGCCAGGGTACTGGAGAGGAGAATGTGGCCGATAGTTGAACTTCGGATTCAGGAGGAACAATGCGGTTTTCGCCCCGGTCCTGGAACACTGGACCAGCTCTATACCCTCTCCAGGGTTTATGAGAGTTTATCCAACCAGTCCACATGTGTTTTGTGGATCTGGAGAAGGCATTCGACTGTGTCCCTCGTGGCACCCTGTGGGGGGGTGCTCTGGGAGTATGGGACGACTGGAGCAGGAGCTTGGTTCGCATTGCCAGCAGTAAGTCAGACCTGTTCCCAGTCCATGTTGGAACTCTGGCAGGGCTGCCCTGTCACTGGTCCTGTTCATTATCTTTATGGACAGGATTTCTAGGCGCAGCCAGGGGCCAGAGGGAGTGTGGTTTGGGGACCACAGGATCTCGTCTCTGCTTTTTGCAGATGATGTTGTCCTGTTGGCTCCATCAAGCCAGGACCTTCAGTGTGCACTGGGACGGTTTGCAGCCAAGTGTGAAGCGGCTGGGATGAGGATCGGCACCTCCAAGTCTGAGACCATGGTTCTCAGTCGGAAAAGGGTGGCTTGTCCCCTTCAGGTTGGTGGAGAGATCCTGCCTCAAGTGGAGGAGTTCAAGTATCTTGGGGTCTTGTTCATGAGTGAGGGAAGGAGGGCGTGAGATTGACAGACGGATCGGTCTGTTGTGGTGAAGAAGGAGCTGAGCTGTAAGGCAAAGCTTTCGATTTACGGTCAATCTACGTTCCTACTCTCACCTATGGTCATGAGCTTTGGGTTATGACCGAAAGAACAAGATTCGGATACAAGCGGCGAAATGAGCTTTCTCCGCAGGGTGGCGGGCGCTCCCTTAGAGATGGCCTGGGAGCGCCTCGGTATCCCCCGCCTAAACTTTGAGCTCTCCTGGGTGCATCCCAGGAGAGCTCTCGATGTGTGTCTCAGAATGTGGTTTGGTCACCAGGGAGTGGTGTGCAGTGTTTCCTGCACACCGCTCACCGCCAGAGTGAGTCCTCTGGAAGTCAGCATGCTTACAAGTTTTATTTTCTTTCCACTTTGGTCAAAAAGTTTCTTAATTTTTGGAGGGACGTTTTCAATATAAAAATTTGCTGTTAAATACAGATACATGAAATGTAACTTAAAATTTGATGTCTTAAGAATTTAATTTATCTTTAATACCACTATCCATCTAGGTCTTCCATTTTAATGTTTTATTTTGAGTTGTGTAGGAATTCCAATTTCTTTGCTTCTTTTTTGTTTTTTCCATATTATAATAACATTTAAGCCTTTTTATTTAAAAACAGCAGTCAATAAACTATTTGGTTGCAACAGATGATTTTCAATATCTACCCATGATTCTATGGCATTAGTGTTATTTATAGTTCGGTCAATATAGAACATCTGAGCTGCAATTTAATACAGTTCCATGTTGTGAAGATTTAGTGTTACCATCCCAGATTAAGTATAGAACTAATGAATTTATTTCTTTAAAATATTACTTTGGAATGGTATGCACTGTAATATATATATATATATATATATATATATATATATATATATATATATATAATTTTTCTACCTTTCCTTTTTGTTCTTGGTGTGGTTTCTGGCTGGTGGAGGTGGTCGGCGCAAACATGCAGGAGCAGCCGCATCTCTCATCAACCTGTCTAATGGTGAGTCCTTTCCTGTTATCACCCTTATTGACTCTGGTGCGGGTGATCATTTTATAGATGCAGACCTAGTTAAACGTGCTGATTATTTCCATCATCAATTCCCATCATCTCCATTAAAAATCAAAACCTATTCGGGCCATAGATGGCAGACTCATTGATAATGTCACCCACTGCACACTGCCACCATTTTTCCAAGTTGGATCAACGCAATGCTATGCTATGCTTATTACCTGATACAAATCCAACACACTACTGGGACATTTTGAGTATCAGCTAATGCCTTTTTTGATTAAGTAATTGTTACGGGCCCCAAGTGTGGGGTGGCCATAGCAGTAAAGATTTCTGAAAACACAACAGATGAAGCAAGAGCAATGAACACATGGAGTCATTTCGTTCACGTCCAGATTGCGTTTGAGGAGACAGGAAATCCGTCCACTAAGTACAACATGGAGTGACTACTCCCTTGAACAAAGGTTCCACTTCCCATCTAATGCTCTATGTGTCACGGTGGGGGACGAGAAGCAGGACCCAAACGCAGAACTGGTAAAAATGTGAATCAGGTTTATTTGTCACAAAAACACAATTGGACTAATAGGACTGTCCGACGTGGAGTGGAGGTGAGCCGAGCTGAAGGTCCGGGAAGGTGGCTCACGGCGAGACGCCAGTGGAGCAGACGAGTAGACTTGGGAAGAGCAGGTGAGGCTGGATCTTGACTGGAGCTTGCAGTGGCACCTGAGTGCGAAACGACAGGTGAGTAACTTTCTCAAATACCAAAAAACACGAATATTCAAAACACGCGGAGCACACCGTCTTCACTGACTGGGAGTAGTGTTAACAACGAACTGGCGCTGAGTGAAGGGAAGACTGGTTCTTTTAAGCAGAGGTTGATGAGGTGTAAGTGGTTGCAGGTGTGCCGACTGCCCTGCCCAGCTGAGGAGAGAGGAGAGCACAGAGGGGAGGGGGAGACACACAGACAGACAAACACAGATCCTGACACTATGCCCACAATAAAATCAGGAAAGCACTGGAAAATTACATTGTAAAATGTCTGGCTAATAAAGTGTTGCAATACAGGTAACCTGTATGAATAAAATATAAATCTGGCCAATTGCTAAAATAATAAGACAAATAAAAACAATGTGGTAGCCAATGACTGTAGAAGGGCTGGACATAAGGAGTGTGGACGTCACCCATAGCGTTACGAACTTCGAAAATGAACCCATTTCAGTCGCCATTTTTAGCCGTTGTGGGGGCCGCCATGTTGATTTTTGGAGCCAGAAGTCCTAATTTGGGCATATGAGCTAGGTTTGAGTGCGGCGTTAGCATGGTAACCAGCGAGCCAATCAGAACCGGGCTTGTTGAAAGTTGAAAGTTGAAAGGTGAAATTCCTGCAGATAGCGGCAAAGCCATTGACGGTAGAAGGCGCTGACCAATCTCATCCTCTGTTTTTGCTGCATTTTGACTGCTGGCTAACTTGAGGTAAATGTTATATTTAATTGTAATTCATTTTTTTTATTTCTTTAATTTCACTCATAATAACTTGATTTTAATCAACATATAGTATTGAAAGATTTTTTTTTTAAAGTAGGTTAAAAACATTGTTACTTGCATGCGAACATATGCTAGTAGTTAACTGTAATCAGAGCAGTTTCCTTTTTTATTGCTAAATCTCGTTTTAATTACTAATGGCATTAGTTATTAAAACTAATTGACTTTCTTATATTTAGTTTTTACCCAAATTATGTATAGAATAATATATGGGTAAAACGAAGTGTATTATTAGGTAAGCATTATCTAATTTAATGATTATATCTCCCTTTCAGGTCACTATTATTTACCCCTTCTACGGTTATTGGCTACGACAGAGACCTGAGCTAAAACATCTCTGCTCCTTCACTG
Organism: Neodontobutis hainanensis; assembly: GCA_024349245.1. Lineage (NCBI taxonomy): Eukaryota > Metazoa > Chordata > Actinopteri > Gobiiformes > Odontobutidae > Neodontobutis > Neodontobutis hainanensis. The sequence goes on from JALDNG010006262.1 coordinate 18,019, forward strand.
AGCCCTCTGCTGCTGCTCTACTTCAGGTGAATTTCACTTTTACACCAACATCTACGGTTTTTAAATATTCTCCTGCTTTAGTAAGCACCATGTTGTCATCTTTGTTCTAAAATACATCTACAGCTAGCAATAGTACTAACCTGCTTATCAATAGATAGCCTCGTAGTTATAAACTGTATGTTGTAAAAATATATAAAGTAGATCATTTAGAATTATAGTTTCTGTATGATATATATCTTAGCTTAATGATAGTTTTCTTAAAATAGACACATTGCATACATTTTTAAAAACTGGTTATTTAGAAATTGTAAACAAATATGCTGTATTTTTGAGATGGAGTAAATATGAGTTAAACCAGTTTTGATTTTTGTTTTTCAGTTTCCTTACCTGTGCAGCTGCAGGTCAAAGACCTCAGGAGCAACCTGAAAGTTCAAGAAACCCTTCCATCTTTGAGCACTACTTTATCATTACAATTTAATAATACACAAAACAATATGTTTTATGATTTCTGGTTCTTTTCCACAATACCTTCTATTGCTTATGGCATTCTAAAATAACACTATAGTAATAAATGATTTAAAGTTTTGTCTGTTTGCTTTCATCTACTTTCACGTTATTTAAAAGTTTCTTTAAAAAGCCTTTTACAAGTTATTAACTCTGTGCACTTAAAAACAAAGTGTATACATTATGTCAGATTCAAGATCTTAAAAACAGTTTATATATGCTTTCAAACCTAGAAGCACATAAATGAATGGAGATTGTATTTTGTTTTAAGTTTATTTAAAAAAACGCTCAAGTTGTAGATGGACCAGGATGTGATGTAGGATGAAGCTGAGGAAGCCGAGGCTGGGCTATGTCAACTGTCGAGGAGCAGAGAAGAACAGAGCAGCAGAGGACCTGACTGGACTGGGCCGACAGAAAAGCAGCAGCAGACAGGTAACTGTAGAGGAGCTCTGCGAAAACAGAGAACAAAGTAAAAAGTTATGTTTAAAACAAGTCTTGCTGTTGGGCCCGGTCACCTCTGAACACAGTTAATCACAGGAAAAAAAAACACTTCACCAGCTCACTGTGTTACTGTGTGTGTAAGAACTGTTTTTAAGAAAATAGTGGACTTTGATTTCATTCATTCATTTTCTACCGCTTTGTCCCATTAGGGGTCGCGGGTGACTGGAGCCTATCCCAGCAGCTTTGGGCCTGAGGCAGGGTACACCCTGGACAGTGGCCAGTTAGTCGCAGGGCTAACATATAGAGACAAACATTGACAGACAACCATTCACTCTCACTTTCATTCACTAGGGATACTTTAGAGTTGTCAATTAACCTGTACATGCATGTGTTTGGACGGTGGGAGGAAGCCGGAGTACCGGAGAGAACCCACGGCAACACGTGGAGGACATGCAGACTCCTCACAGAAAGACCGAGTCGGCCGAGAGAATGTTTGAGTCTGCCGGGTTTTGAACTTACGACCTTCTTGCTACGTGCACCCTGGACTTTGATTTGAACTTACATTTTCCTAAATATAATAATTAATGTACAGTACATTTCAGTTAATGTGAAATGTACAGTGTCAGAGGTCATGTCTGTCATGTTTAAAACCTGGCTTAAACATTTACCTGTCTACTGTTGTCATGATTTATAGATGATAAATGTACAAATATAAAACTAACACATGCACTTTAGCTACAGTAATTTTCAAGAGATGTATGACTGTAGAGTAAGGAAAGTGTTTTCTAGAGTAAAAAAGTCTCAGAGGTTAGTGGGCACTGCACGTGTAATGTTTAATGTAATGTGTAGTTTAATCTAACACTCACCTTTGTCTGAATATCTTCTTCAAAGTGCTCACACCACAACAAGAGCCTTTCTTCTGATCAGCCTCAGCATCACCTTTAGCCTCAGTTTGACAGCATCACATTTAGGAAATCTGTGAGAGAACAATTTCTATTTTAATAAAACAGACATGTGTCAAATGTATTTACCAAAATGACACAACCCAGATCTTTGTAAAAGAGTACATTAAGCCCACTTCTAATTTTGATTATATTATTATGATTATATTATGGCATTTACTGACTTTGCAAACTACACAGTAATTTTTCAGTCAGATACATTTATCCTTAATATTATCTTACTAAAAACTAAAAAAAAACATTATGCTTAATTCCTTCCAAATTGAAGGTTAGATATGACCTTATATCATATTATTACCAAGTTTGGTCCAGTGTATCATATTAAGCTATCGTTAAAGCGGTGGAGAGCCACCTTGGTCAGCTAAAAAGTATAACAAATGTATATATTCTGACAGTATTTTAAAACATGCAAAAATGTACTCACCTTGAAACTGGAGCGTGCTTCATTTAGTGCAGTTGTACGATGAAAAAGTAACTTAAATTAGCGGAGTTAAATCAAACACAGCTAGCGTTAGCTTTTAGCTAAAAGCAAGCGATCTCCATACATGAACAGTAGCAACTAACAAACTAATTAACAAAAACGAAGACTTACTGGCTAAAAAGTTTCAGAAAACAAAGACTAACTAAAAACAATCTTTGGGTGTAGCAAAAGCTTGAAGTTCACTGATTTAAAATAGTTAGGTCTCCACGAGTCTCTCTTCTGTTCATATAACGCTATATTCCAGCTGCTTTTTTACCGAGAGCAGCTTAAAACTACAAAATGCCGGTAGCGAGATCAGCCACGCCCCACGATCCGACATAGCAGAATAGAGGCATCTGATAGGTAGGTTATTAATCTTAATAGTATGAGTTATGTGACAAATATCAATATAGCAATTACGGGAATAATAAGATTGTGTTCAAAGAAAGGCGGCAGCGTTAGAATGATGACTATGAGAAAAATAGTCACTTCGTAATTGCCGCCGATTTTTCAATGGATGTCAATAGGGGTCATGCTTGATGGAGCCAACCCCTACTTCCTATTTGGCACAGACCCGGAAGCGGGCTTGCTATGTCCAGCCCTTATACCGTCAATGGTGGTAGCACATTTTAGGTCTTGCGGGGGCGTGGCTGACCTCGCTCACGTCTTGTTTACGCTGGTCTGGGAGAAGAACGAAGCCGCTGGATATTTATGAACAGAAGAGAGACCCGTGGAGGCCTAACTATTTTAAATCAGTGAAGTTTAAGCTTTTTGCTACACCCAAAGATTGTTTTTGGTTAGTCTTTGTTTTCCGAAGCTTTTTAGCCAGTATGTGTTCTTTTTTGTTAATTAGTTTGTTAGTTGCTGCTGTTCATGAATGGAGATCTTGCTTGGATGGAGATCAATGGAGATCATGAATGGAAAACCTCGCTTGCTGTTAGCTAAAAGCTAATGCTAGCTGTGTTTGGTTTAATTCAGCTGATTTAAATCACTTTTTCATCGTACAACTGCACTAAATGAACCACGCTCCAGTTTCTAGGTGAGTACATTTTTGCATTTCTTAAAATACTGCTCAGAATATAGACATTTGTTATACTTTTGTCAGCTGACCCTAAGGTGGCTCTCCACCGTTTTAACGATAGCTTATTATGATACACTGGACCAAACTTGGTTAATAATATGATATATTATCATATCTAATCTTCAATTTGGAAGGAATAAATCATAATGCACTTATAGTTTTTAGTAAGATAAGGATAAATTTCTCTGACTGAATAATTACTGTATAATTTGCAAACCCAGTAAATGCCATAATATAATCATAATAATAAAAGCAAAAATTAGAAGTGGGCTTGATGTACTCTTTTACAAAGATCTGGGTTGTGTCATTTTGGTAAATACATTTGACCCGTGCCTGTTTTATGAAAGTAGATGGTGTTCTCTCTCCACAGATTTCCTAAAGGTGATGCTGAGGCTGATCAGAAGAAAGGCTCTTGGTTGTGGTGTGAGCACTTTGAAGAGGATATTCAGACAAAGGTGGGTGTTACATTACACTACACATTACATTAAACATTACACATTAAACATTACACCTAAACACATAAAATGCATGTGTTAGTTTTATATTTGTACATTTGTCATCTGTAAATCATGACAACAGTCACAGGTAAATGTTTAAGCCAGGTTTTAAACATGACAGACATGACCTCTGACCCAGTACAGTTCACATTAACTAAAGTATTATATTTAGGCAAATGTAAGTTCAAATCAAACTTTCTGAGAAACAGTTCTTATACACACATTAATGTACAGTGAGCTGGTGAATAAAAACTAAGATAAGTGGGGTTTTTGTGATTAACAGGACATCTCATGTTCAGAGGTGACCGGCCCAACAGTAAGACTTGTTTTAAACATAAGTTTTACTTTGTTCTCTGTTTTGCAGAGCTCCTCTACAGTTACCTGTCTGCTGCTGCTTTGCTGTCGGGCCAGTCCAGTCAGGATCAGTCCAGTCCAGTTATCGGTCTTCTGCTCTGTTCTTCTCTGCTCCTGGACAGTTGACATAGCCCAGCCTCATCTTCCTCAGTTTCATCTGTAGCAGATCGGTCCTCAAACCCCACACTTATCATTTCCAGATGCAAGCAGGAGTTTGCAACACCTAAACACCTAAATCTTATCAAAAGGAGATGCAACGTGTCCTTTTAACTGTTCACAGATGTTTCTTGCTTGGATAAGACTGAACCAGTCTTCAGGACTTATAATTAACGATTTTGTTTGTTTTCATAAAAAGCCGGGACCTAGGTCCAACCAGCACCATAGACCAACCAGGTCAAAAGGACTCATGGAGAGATCCAGACACAAGGCACCACTGTCAGAAAGTCGTAAATTCTCGAGATAAGGTGTCCATACGTGTGTATAAGGTGTCCAAGAACACTTTATTCTAATCCTAATTGACAGTTGAAAATGTCTTTGATCATAGTCGTTCGGGCATGGTCAAACACTACCCCCTGTTGGTCAAATGGACAAATGACTCTGCTCACTCAAGAAGGACATTTTTGTGTTTATTCCATTAAAGGATATTTTGTTATTTTATTATTTAGAATTATTGTGAATGTACTAACAATCATACTGTTTTTTCAAGGACGCCGAGAGTTTTACAAGGCAACTAATTCCTTATTCCATTTCTACAGGGTTACGTTTTATGTTAATAAAATGTAATGAATATATGTTTTTATAATAAGTCTGACAAATGCATTTTCTTTTATAATTCTACAAGTACGAATGTTTTTGTGTGCTTTACGAAAACCAAGGAAAATAGGGTGAAACAAAAGGAATGTTTAAAGACTTAGTTTAAACTTTAGTTAAACTCCCCCCAAAGCAATGCCTTTCTCCGTAAGACACACCCCGTCCGAAAGTGTTAAAACTGGCGCACAGCCAAGAACACGCGCTCTGCTCTTCTCTCTTGTCTTTACTTCGCTTCCTGCCTCCGCATCCGCTCAAGGGCCGTACGGCCTGGGCAACCCTTACAAGCTTCGGACCTCATGTAACGAGTAAATTTTCTTTGTACTTTAAAGCCTGCAAGTTTAGCTTACCGCGCTAAAGTTTTTCCTTCTTCACACAGCTGCTCAAAGTAGCCTACTTCCTGCCAGCCTGCTAACAAAAGGAAGTTACCTCACTTTTATTTTAAAAGGATTTCTCGCCTGCTAAGAGTTAGCTTGACTAAATCAAGCTTTCTCAAGCAAGTTTTAAGACAGCAACACAGTTGCTAAGACCCCCTTCAGTGGACTTCGCAATAACTTTGAAAGACTCAATTTTACTCGGTGTACGACGCTGATGCTAAAAGGCTTGGCTAGTTGGGACAGTAACGAGACACTTTTTGGACATCTCCCGGGCCCACGGCGGCCCCTCTGGAGAGTGGAAACGGCAGGCCATCCTGGAGGTGACAAACGTCATCGGCTGCGACAGGGTTCTGGAGAACCTCTGGATCCTCTCGTCGCTAAGATCTGAGAATCCATACTTCCTTTTGTTTCACAAAATCCTCTGAAAGCAAGTTTTATCGTTCTTTGGTTTACCCATTCATGTGTCAATAATTATTCCTTTGTGTCATCTCCCCTGTCATTATTCACTGTTTAACCTTGTATAATTTTTAATAAAACCCCATAAAGACAATTAATGTTTTCTGTTTAATTGAGAATTTTCAAAACGAGATATTTATAATTTACATCCTTTAGATTAATGAGACTAGACTAAACAGTTTCTCTGGATCTGTCCAAAACTAGAGTGGTGCATAAAAGAAATTAATATTTTTGACAAACAAAATATTAATTATAAAAATTTCATAATTAATATTCTTATTAATTATTAATTAATGAGACTATATCTTCCCTACACATCTGACACCACATCCTGGTCCATCTACAACTTCAGCGTTTTTTAAATAAACATAACCAAAATAGAATCTCTGTTTATTTATGTGCTTCTAGGTTTGAAGGCATATTTTTTTTAAGATCTTGAATCTGACAATTTATACACTTTGTTTTTAAGTGCACAGAGTTAATAACTTGTAAAAAGGCTATTTATTCATTTATAACAAAACTTAAATAACATGAAAGTAGATAAAAGCAAACAGACAAAACATTAAATCATTTATTACTAGTGTTATTTTAGAATGCAATGACCAATAGAAGTTATTGTGGAAAAGAATCATAAAAATCATAAAACATATTGTTTTATGTATTATTAAATTGTAGTGCTGCAAAGATGGAAGGGTTTCTTGAACTTTCAGGTTGCTCCTGAGGTCTTTGACCTGCAGTTGCCCAGGTAAGGAAACTGAAAAACAAAAATCAAAACTGGTTTAACACATATTTACTCCGTCTCAAAAATACAGCACTTGCTTCTTTGACTACAATTTCTATATAACCAGTGTCTTAAAAAGGTATGCAACATTTTTTTTCGTCTATTTTAATTTGAAGAAAACTATTATTAACCAAAGATGCTAAGATAGATACCATACAGAAAATATAATTCTAAATGATCAACTTTATATATTTTTACAGCATACAGTTTATAATTACGAGGCTATCTAATGATAAGCAGTTTTACTACTATTGCTAGCTGTGTGGTGGTAAAATTAAACTGACCCCTCAGTCTTCAGACGCACCATCATATGGAATAATTCACAAATGCACAACCATCTCCATGCCATAGAGTCCTTTATTGTTCATAATCCCAACAACAAAACCACCCGGATAGACCATCCCAAATTCTACCAAAGATTGTTCCTTCAAACTAGACTTTTATACTTTTTCCACATGACAGTTTTAACAATTTACAACCTCTCCACTGGGCAAAGGACCCCTCCTTTCTAATGGCTCCCACCTTTCTGCTGTAACCTATGTTCCAGTTACTTTCTGACCTCCTCTGGTGCCAGGCACATGTCTCTTATCTGTAACTTAGATCTTCCCTGCGTGTGTGTGTGTTCATTAAACTTATATGGTAAAAAAACATATACTCTGACATTATTTTTTCTTTTCTATTAATATGTTTCTAGATGTATTACATATAACATCCTACTTGATTATAAACCATGCATAAGTATAAACCATAAAACACATAACATAAACTCATCATGCATAAATGAATAACTAATTAAGTATACAAAAATAGAAACACACAAAATCAAAAATATTACTGTTATAAGAATATTTTATATCCATATATTTAACCAGAGAGACACGGAGACCGATTATAATTTAACAAGCAATGGTCAGGTTTTAATCCTTGCAAGGAGAAGCAAAACAGACACAGTAACAAGGGTACAGCGACAGGTTTGCTTGCAGATGTAAACATAACATGGGATTATATACAACACAGTGACGTCCTTGGTGAGAGGCGTTCACAATGGTCCAGGTGCAAGAGTCCCGTGACAAGCCATGTCTAAGTCTAGTTATGTCTACTTAATGCTTGGATTAGCACGAAGGACATGACATGAATTTGACATGACCTGAAGAGAACTATAAGCCCCCAGTAACTCTAAACATAAGAATTAAAATTCTTATAACAATTACACAACAGCTGTAGATGTATTTTTGAACAAAGATGACAAACAAGGTGCTTAGTAAAGTAGGAGAATATTTAAAAAACGTAGATATTGGTGTAAAAGTGAAATTCACCAGAAGTAGAGCAGCAGCAGAGGGCGCAGTGAAGGAGCAGATATGTTAAGTTTCGCTCAGGTCTCCGTCAGAGCCAATAAGAGTAGAAGGGGTAAAAGGGATATATAATCATTAAATTAAATAATGCTAACCTAATAATACACTTCGTTTTATCAATATTTTATTCTATACATAATTTAGGTAAAAACTAAATATAAGAAAGGCAATTAGTTTTAATAACTAATGCCATTAGTTATTAAAATGAGATTTAGCAATAAAAAAGAAACACTGCTCTGGTTGCAGTTAACTACTAGCATATGTTTGCATGAGGGTAACAATAAACTTTTTAATACCTTAAAACCTTAAAAAATACTTTAAATACTATATGTGGATTTAAATCAAATAGACTATAGGTAGTTATCAATATAGGTCATTATGAGTGAAATTAATTAAATAAAAAACAAAAACTAGGCATAGCATAAGGCATCATTACTGTGTAACGCACTGTCTGGTATGGTGTCACATGCACTGGCTGACTCCTCCACACTGGCAGGGCTTGCAGTCCACATAGTCCAATCTGGTTTATGACTTCCTGTGGCTGGCCAAGAGAGTTGTACGTAAAAGTCTGAGGTGGCCTTCTGGTCCGTGCTGACCTCCTGAGGACTCCTCTTGTGGGCCAGCTGATTCCACACCAATCGGGTCACACATTTTATGTTCTTGTCCGGTACCTTGGGTATCTTGTTCTAGTGTTTCTTCGCATTCAAGCTGTTCTAGTTGTTTAATGTCACTTTCTGGTTCATGCTGATTTTCATTTGGCTGTTCCTTATCCACTGGGGTTACTCTGTTCGCTGTGAATGAAGGTTGAGGTCTAACTTGTTCTCTCTCCATAGATATGTCACAAGATGCTTGGTGTCTATGAGTTGAAGGGCTGGGTCCCAGATCTGTCTTCCCACCACTGGTCCAGTATACACTGGAACTCTAAGCCAGTATTGTGTCCTGGATGAATCGTCATCAGAGTCAGGCTCACTACTCTGAAACTGTTCCTTGTCACTTTGACTGTTTTCTTGACCTCTGACCTTTTTCTTTGCTGACATTTTGTTCCTTAGGCTTTGGATGGTAGGCATACTCACAGGTAAGTCATTGACAAGGTGAAGAAGGCTTCTGTGTAGAACTCTGATCTTCTTATTGTTGTTCTCGGGATAGACTTTGTAAATAGGGCTGTCATGTACTTGTTCTTTTATAATATAGATAGTCTGCTCCCAGTAAGATCTGAGCTTTCCTGGACCCCCTTTCTCACTCATGTTGCATACTAAAACTCTGTCGCCAGGCTGCAGGACTACCCCTTTAACATACTGGTCATAGTATCTTGTCCCTCGGGCGCTGGATTGCCGGCTGTTTTCGGCTGCAATGCAATAAGTCTCTTTCATTCTCACAGCCCACTTCTGCACATAACCTTGTAATGTCTCACTTTCTTTCTCGATAGGTAGGCCAAAAAGCATGTTGACTGGAATGCGAGGGTGTCGCCCAAACATGAGGAAGTGAGGCGATAAGCCTGTCGCCTCATGTTTCGTGCAATTATAAGCATAAACTACCTGTGGCAAGAACTTCTTCCAGTTTTCTTTCTTCTTCTCCTCCAGTGTTTGTAGCATTTGTAGCAGAGTCCTGTTGACCTCTCAGCCGGGTTACCTTGTGGGTGATATGGTGTTGTTCGAGAGTGGCTGACACATGCAAGTTGTTGTAAACCTCTGAAGATTGCATTCTAAAATTCACAGCCTTGATCATGGTGTAGTTTTGATGGATAACCGAAGCGAGGGATGAAATTATTGAATATTTTCACGGCTCCCAGACTTGTTCCGAGTCGGGTAAACCTGGGCAAACCGTGTGAAGTGGTCTACAACTAAAAGAACATATTCATAACCACCTGGGCTCTTCTCCAGATGCATGTAGTCGATAGAAAGTAGGTCCATGGGTGTGCTGGTGCTGATGTTTCCCATTGGTACTCTCACATGGGTGGCTGGTTTCTTCTGCTTTAAACAAGGACATTTCCTGGTCACATAGGCTTCAATGTCCTTTTTCATATAGGGCAGGGGTCCTCAATTAAAATCAGTCGAGGTCCGCTTAGTTAACTTTCCTCAAGTGAGGGGTCCAAAAAATTTAAATAAAAGGATATGTGAATATAATTCTTTAAAGTAAAGTCTCATTTATTCCACACCTACAGCCTCTTAAACAAAATGGAGATGAATGTCCACTGTTTTCTGTATTTGTTCCTTTGTTTCCATGAGGAGGATGTTTTAGTGTTTAGCTTTCACCAAACACATCTCACAGACAAAGGAAAAAACTACAAAATCAAAAGAGGCTAAAGCTAAGGCTCAGGACCTGGTGGTTTATTGACAACAGCCTGGAATCCTGCATATAATGCCTAGTACTCCTTTACACATGTGTGAGAACATTTTATATACAAAATCATCAAATCAAGCCAAAACATATGTGTTTAAATAAATATGACAAAAATGAAGTTATAATTGATCTCTTTCTATTGTCATTCATCTGAAAACAACAAGAACAAGGAAAAATGCACTCAGCATTTCTTTAGCATTAGCTGTTGCTAAAAAATAACTGTTACTGTTAATAATTAGCAACAGCTAATATTAACACAACTTAAGGAAAACTTAACCTGTGTCACTCATCTCCAAATCCTCCTTTCACACCTTTTCTGTTTTAATCACCCATATGAACGTGTATTAGGTTAAAATGAAAACGAATAGCGTGAGCTAATAACTAACGTTGTTTGTAAATGAGGTCAAATATGCATATATGAGGTCAAATATGCAAATATACTACCTCACTTACAACACAATTAAGAAGTTGACAGACAAATGTACAACTCACCACATTATTAGATGTCCTCACTTTCCTCTGAGTCTTTTTAATCCTGACATGAAAACTGTCCAGTCCTGGTTCAGTTCTGGATTCATTCTCTGATTATCACAGCAGCCGGGACAAGAGGAAAAAGTGCTGTTGTTCAGCTTTGACACTGACACGGAGCTGAGGAGGTGTATTTTCTGATTAAAATAAACGTTCCCTCTCCGTCCATAACGCAAGGGAATCTTCGTTATTTTTTGCCAAGGCTCAACTTTTAGATTTTAGTTGTTTCTAACGCATTATCAGGCTACGCTAAACATGTTGAAATCGGATCTGGACCGCGGTCTGCCTATTGAGTACCCTTGATATAGGGCCTGTAAAAGCGGTCTCAGGCAAGGTTAATGACCTGTTCGGCCCCAAGGTGACCCATATCATTATGAAGGTGTTTCAATACAAGTGGCCTGTATTCTGCTGGCAGGACAAGCTGTTGTCTTCCACTTGCTTTTCTGTACAGTAGGTCACACCCCATGAACAGTTTTCCCACTTACACATGAGCCTTTTCAAAGGACCACTTGTTCCCCTTTTGTCTTCGTCAGTTAGTGTTGTCTTTGTCTCTTTAAGCATTATGAGCTGACTGATTGTCGTGTCCTCCCTTTGAACACTTATTAGCTGCTGGTGACTGATACTAGGTAAAAATTTTGTGTGTGCCAAGTTGAGTGCGATAAAGGCAATATCTTGTTGCTTAGCTGCCTCACTCCCCTCCCAAGTGGCACATATCATGTCTCTAATTAACTCCTCCGTGCACTCCCCCACGGAGGCGTGAGAGAGTATCAGCATCCACAATGACTTTTCCGGGCCAGTACTTAATGTTAAACCTAAAATCTGTAGTAGACCATACAATGGCTTTGCAATCCTGGAAAAGTCTTGAATATACATCCTGTAATAACTTCCGAGAAGTTAGAGAAGCTTTCTGAGTTCTTCTACATTTGAAGGTCTCTTTTCAATTAGCAACTTTATAGCCTCAATGTCTTTAGGGTAAACTCTCACTCCTTTGGCTGAAACTAACCGGCCTACATACCTGACCTCCGCTTTAAACAGCAAACATTTTGTCGGGCGTAGCTTGAATCCATGACGCTGCAGGGCTCTGAGGACTTTGCGCAAAGCCTCAACATGTTCAGCGAAGCCCTTTGAGTAGCAGAAAATTTCAACGAGGTATGGGATACAGCAGTCATCACGCAGAGTGTTAAGCATTTATTCCATACTGCGTTGGAAAGCAGCTGGGGCATTGCTAAGCCCAAACAGTATCCTCAACCACTCATACAGCCCCCAAGGTGGGATAAAAGCTGTCATATGTCGAGATCCCTCAGCCATATAGCCTTGATGGTAAGCTTTACCGTGGTCGAGAATGCTGAACCAACTCTGGCCGTCCAGCGTGTCCAGGAGGTCTTGAATACAAGGCAGGGGGTGGCGGTCTGGCACGGTTTTCTGATTTAAAAGTCTGTAATCGATACAAAGTCTCAGTGTTCCATCTTTCTTACGCACACTACAGGCACAGCAAAAGATGACTTTGACTTGACTATACAGCCTTTAGCTAGCAGAACCTGGATGTACTCTTTCACCTCTTTATAAAGTGGCTTGGGGATGGCGGTATATGTACGCTGAACTGCAATGTCATCTTTGAGATTAATAGTTGTCACGGGGTGCTGGCCCAGGGGAAGGAAAAACTCCAATGCAGAAACCCCAAACTCCGATAAAACGTTGAACAGAAATTTAAAGCGAACAGATGAGTATACAAAAATCCAAAACCAAAACTCTCCCAGAACATGACCTGGCACTGAGGGGAAGGACAAACAGGTATAAATAGACAGAGACAACAAGGGACAGGTGAAACAGATCAGGGCGGAGCAGGTAATCACACAGGAGGGAAAGACACAAGGCAGGACGTCAAGCAGAGACACAGACAAGGGCAAGACATATCAAAATAAAATCCATAAATTACAATACAGACTAGAAACAATAAAAAACAGACATGAATCCTGACAGTACCCCCTTAAAGGCCGACCACTGGGCTGCCTAACACTCATATAACCCAAAAAATATTCTTCCCAGACATTTCCTGGGTGGGCGGAGGGAGGTCTGGTAGAAGGGAAACAAGTCCACAGGACAATGGCACGGGGACACACTCGGGAAAGGCTTGGGGAGAACAGATGCGGCGGGTCCGGCCCTTGGAAACTGGTCGGCCGGATGGGGCGCTAGGAAAGAAACAGAGGTGTCGGATCCAGCCCTCTAAACTACTGGCTGGACGGGACGCTCGGGGAATGTTTGATGAGTCGGGTCCGGCCCTCTGAAACTGGTCGGCCGGACGGCGCTCGGGGAACACTGATGAGTCGGGTCCGGCCCTCTGAAACTGGTCGGCCGGACGGGCACTCGGGGAACACTGATGAGTCGGGTCCGCCCTCTGAAACTGGTCGGCCGGACGGGCACTCGAGGCACAGATGCGCACGTCCGCCCTCGGAACTGGTCAGCCGGACGTGGCGCTAGTCGGGAGGAGATGCCGGGCTAGGCACCAGGGGAAAACAATTGTGCCGGACTCGGACGGGACTCGCGGATGGACAGAACTCAGGACCAGGTAGGGACAGAAACTCAGGACAAGGCAGGACACAAACTCCGGACATGGCAGGGACAAAAACTCCGGCCAAGGCTAGAGGGAACTACTCATGAACAGGCTGGGAGAACAAAAAAACAAAAAACACTCAAGAAACAAAAAAAAAACACAAGACCAGGCTGGGAGGACAAAAAAAAACACAAGACCAGGCTGGGAGGACAAAAAAAAACACAAGACCAGGCTGGGACAAAAAACACAGGCCCAGGCAGGGACAAAAAACACAGACCCAGGCAGGGACAAAAAACACAGGCCCAGGCAGGGACAAAAACCCACAGGACCCCAGGGGGAGGAACCGGACGGCGACCACGGAGAAAGGGAACCGGACGGGGCCCGACACGGAGTAAGGGACAGGACCGGAAGGGGCCGACCGGGAGCAGAGGGGAAAGGGCCGGACAAGGAAAGACCCGACGAGGGAGGACCAAAGAGATGACCAGATGAGGAGAGATCATTGGGATGACCAGACGAGGAAGGACCAGACGAGGAGAGACCATTAGGATGACCAGACGAGGAAGGACCAGACGAGGAAGGACCATTGGGATGACCAGACGAGGATGAACCAGGCGAGGATGAACCTCTGGGGCTGAGACGTACTCTCAGGGAAAACTCTCTGGGGGCTGAGACGTACTCTCAGGAAAACTCTCTGAGAAGTAAAAAACACAGGAGAAGTTCTGGGGCTGAGGCAAACACTCAGGAGAAGTTCTGGGGCTGAGGCAAACACTCAGGAGAAGTTCTGGGGCTGAGGCAAACACTCAGGAGATGTTCTGGGGCTGAGGCAAACACTCAGGAGAAGTTCTGGGGCTGAGGCAAACACTCAGGAGACGTTCTGGGGCTGAGGCAAACACTCAGGAGACGTTCTGGGGCTGAGGCAAACACTCAGGAGGCGTTCTGGGGCTGAGGCAAACACTCAGGAGGCGTTCTGGGGCTGACACGAAGACTCGGGAAACAGTTCTGGGGCTGACACGAAGACTCGGGAAACAGTTCTGGGGCCGACACGAAGACTCGGGAAACAGCTCTGGGACCGACACGAAGACTCGGGAAACAGCTCTGGGACCGACACGAAGACTCGGGAAACAGCTCTGGGACCGACACGAAGACTTAGGAAACAGCTCTGGGACCGACACGAAGACTCGGGAAACAGTTCTGGGACCGACACGAAGACTCGGGAAACAGTTCTGGGACCGACACGAAGACTCTGGAAACAGCTCTGGGGCTGACACGGAGTCTCCAGTGAAGTTCAGGGCCTGACACGAAGACTCAAGTGAAGCTAAGGGCCTGACACGAAGACTCAAGTGAAGTTCAGGGGCTGACACGAAGACTCAAGTGAAGTTCAGGGGCTGACACGAAGACTCTGGAAACAGCTCTGGGGCTGACACGAAGACTCAAGTGAAGCTCAGGGCCTGAGACGAAGACTCAAGTGAAGATCAGGGGCTGACACGAAGACTCAGGCAGGGGAAAAAAAATGCAGGAGCTCTGGGGTTGCGGAGTCTCAGTTAAGGCCAGGTCATTCTGTCACGGGGTGCTGGCTCAGGGGAAGGAAAAACTCCAATGCAGAAACCCAAAACTCCGATAAAACGTTTAACAGAAATTTATTTAAGGCGAACAGATGAGCATACAAAAAATCCCAAAAACCAAAACTCTCCCAGAACAGAACACGCAGGCAAAAATCCAGAGATAACAAAGAATACAAAAACAACGGACTAGGAATTTTCACAAGAGACAAAAGGAACAGCGACAAGACTTACGGGTGACAAGGACAATGACCTGGTACTGAGGGGAAAGACAAACAGGTATAAATAGACACAGACAACAAGGGACATGTGAAACACATTAGGGCGGAGCAGGTAATCACACAGAGGTGAAAGAAAGACACCAGGAAGTCAAGCAGAGACACAGACAAGGGCAAGGCATATCAAGATAAAGTCCATGAAATACAATACAAACTGGAAACAATATAAAACAGACATAAAACCTGACAGTACCCCCTTAAAGGCCGACCACTGGGCGGCCTAAAACTCCTATAACCCAAAAATCTTTCTTCGACCTTTCCTGGGTGGGCGGAGGGGGGTCGGTCGGAGGGGAACAAGTCCACTGGACAACTGGCACGGGGACACACTCAGGAAAGGCTTGGGGAGAACAGATGCGGCGGGTCCAGCCCTTGAACACTGGTCGGCCGGACGGGCGCTAGGAAGAAACATCGGTGTCGGATCCAGCCCTCTAAACTCGTGGCTGGACGGGGGTGTCCTATGTTTGATGAGTCGGGTCCGCCCTCTGAAGCTGGTCGGCCGGACGGGCGCTCGGGGAACACTGATCACAGATCAACTGCGAAGCCGGTTATCTGCCAACTTGCAGATGTTTTTGTGGGTGTTCCTCTCTAGGACGCCACTTTTACAAACCATGAAATGTAGGTATTATTTTGTCTTAAATTACATTGATGTGATTCTTTTACAGCGTACATGTCTATAATGATGTCTCTTTTAGTCTCGATAAGAAAAAACAAAAGTAGACGGCTTTGATTCGAGAGGGTTTGTGGAGTATAACTCGATGTAAACAGGACAGCGCTGTGACCAGTTGATCCAGACGAGCTCCGTTTAACTTGCGTAAAATGAAAAACAGCCTGTAAATCAAGAAATGCTACAAAAGAAATATTGGTGTGGACATGGTGCTCGTGCTGTGCAACTTCTTTTAAAACTTGTAACTGAGTTTCCTGCAGTCATCACTATTAAATATGGTTCTGTTACTCCGAGAGCAAGTTTCTCCCGGCTCTTTCGGTACGAGTGTTGGAACTAATATTTGTTCAATAAAACTATAAAACCAATGTAAAGTTTGTCCATTTAATTCCACTCAGAAAAAGGTACAAGCCAGCGCTGGGTCAAAACACGTAGTTAACATGAGGTCAGTCCACGTGTTGTGCTGCTGGTTTTAACTCAATGCTTAAAAGGTCCTACCCTTTGGCCACTCCTCTCACAGGAGGGGACACTTCCTTCTTTGAATCAGTAGTTTTCCACTATGTGTCCAGCCAGGGGTGACCAACTGGTTCTAACTGGTTTAAACAGATGAGATATTTAGTGTACTAATCTAGGGTGCAGTGTATCATTCAGAGAGTCCAAATAACCTACAAAACAGTTATAAAAACTGTTTCTTATTTCAAAATCCTAACAGTTCAGTACAATGAGAATAAAACAGTTGAGGCTACTCTCACCGTTATTATGTGAGCTCTTGTCTCTGGTCAGCGCTGGAGTCATACTGGCAACTAAAGCTGTCTTTAAAAAGGTTGTTTGTCCCATGTGTTTATGACTGACTATGCTTTATGTTGTATGTTTTTCTTTGTCTCATGTACTGTTGAGCTGAAGAAAACATTCTACTTTGGTAAAGTAAAGTTCTAGTCTGTTTTGTTCATTACACATACTAATTAAACAAAAAACCCTATAAAAATAAAAAATAAATGCCCTTAGTCAATAAATATACAGCATATAAATGTAGCTTCTGTCTCCCCCTGAAACAATAAAACATAAGTTTCTTCTTCACAGGTTTTAAACCCCATAATGATGAAATTTGAATGTTTGCTTCTGTTATGTTTCTCCCCTTGACCTTTAACATTAGAGCCTTTGGTATTGTTCACTTGTGAGGTCTGTGGTGGATGTAAGAACTTCCACAGGCCTTAGGCACTATGAGTTTACATGTGTTCTTTACCATCAACCTTAAGAAAAATACTTGTTTAGTTCTCTTTAAAAGGCAGCCCCACAACATTAAACTGTCTCTGACTGTTCACAGAAGATTTATTTTTAATAGTGACACTTTAAAGGCTTGAAACAGAAATGACAATGTCAATATAAAGCATATAAAAAGGTTTATTGAAGAGAAATGACAACAGAAAACCTCCATGTTTTATGTATTTATTTGGTTTAACAGTGTAGACTGCATAACACCATAAAAATAATCCCAGATTAGTCTGTGTGTGTGTGTGAGACCAACAGCAGACTGATAAGGTTTACGTTAATCGTTCTCAGGGACGTCTTAAAAAGGGATACTTCCAAACCTTCAGGACTCTAAGCAAGATAGTAGATATTTAAAAGGCCAGAATAGGTCATTCTGTAGCAGCAGTTGACTATCACACTTTAAACCACTTGGGTCTTGAAGATGAGAGCAGTCATTTGATAAATGTGGTACTTTGCCAAAGCACAGTAACAAACTAGAGAAAGACGGTCTCTATTTACGTAGAAATTGCGCTCTCCAAGTGTCAGTGTGTAACTTGTTCTAAACACAACGTTTACTCTGCAAACCCTTAAAAAAGCCCAACGAGCAATAACATGCAAACATTTCTAATGTTAACCCATCACCAAGCTCATACCAAAGTTTAACACAAGTTGAAATGTAGCCACAAGACACTCTGATTTTAGATATTTTATATGCATTGTCTATTTTGTTGCAAATAACTGATGTACTGATGTTTCACATGACCTTAAACCAGCTTTGATTTTAAAACAGTTTTTATGTGGAATAGTTTAAGACTAATGACAGTTCATTCATCTGGAAAGGTTGAATTAATTTTAAAATAAAATAAAACAGTTGTTAGTGATGGGTATATTGTACATTAAAATTTTAATTACACTAGTCTAAACCAGTCTGAAAAAAGTATTTTTTTTCCTTCACCTTGTAAGTTTCAGCTGTTTCAGTTCAGAGGAAAACAAACATAACGTTGTAACTGTTAAGGCTATGGCTGAGCTTTTCTGCGACAGAGAACATAAAGACAAAATTGCGTGTTTAATGTGAATTAATACTTACATACCGTTCAGATGAAGTCATTTAAAAAAACTTAACAATTGCAAAGTCAAGTCAAAAGCAGCTGTCGATGCATCACAAATTCACCTGAGAGTTCACCTGACGCTATCTGTGACAGACGACTCTGTCTAATCTCAAAGTTTACTTTACTGGAGTGTACGCTTTCCACCAATACTTTACCTTTTATCAGTTATATTGTTGGTGGAATCCACGTCCACGTCTTACTCATGTGACTTGTAAGTATGTTTTTTGAACAGGCATCTCTCTAGCCAACTTACCTACACTGTGTTTTGTTGTTGTTTCAGCTGCACAGTGTCGCCAGATAACCTGACTCCAGTTGATTCGTCACACCGGTCACCGTACGCTATAGACACACTTACATTATATCTATCTACTACTGGTTAACGAGGCGCACACGGTAAAGAATATTCAGTATTATTGCTAAACTGTGTTGCACTTTGTTATGGAATTTGTGGCTTAGTTATTTAATGACATTACTAATTCTATTTGTAACCTAGTTTATTTGTTTTTTTAGATTTCACGGTACGAAGTACGAAGCGTGGACTCCTTTTGTAATCAAATCAGAGTAGGTACAAGGAGGTTTATGGATGTAGAGAGACTCATTGGAATCTATCAAAAAGGCCTAACACGCCACACAACCAAGCTTTTGTCAGTCTTTAATTTAATTCAGACAGGTTTTAACCAGGTTACAGTTGGATCTGAACATTTTTGGATTGATATTGGTTTAAGTCCGATTTGAACAGGTTTAAAAGGATTTTCTCAGTTCTCAGAAGGAGGACATGAAGGTTGTCGGTCTGAGAGAAGAGGATGCAGGAGATAGGGCTAGATGGAGGCAGATGATTTGCGGTGGCGACCCCTGAAGGGAACCGTCAAAAGGAAAAGAAGAAAAATAGTGCATTGTAAAATAAATCTATTTCTTAAATGTCTTACTAATTCTATATACTGTACTCACTATTGCTGCCTAGGGAAGTCTTAGTCGATGTGTGTGTGTGTGCTTTGTTTTCAAACATATCTTAGCTTCTTGTTTTTAACAACATAATCCAGAGCTAAATAGATTATCTGCCACTTGTGCCTGGATTGTTACTGTGGTGACATGGTGGAGTGCGTCTAAAAGGAATTAGACCCTACTCTGTGATCGAGGAAACTTCAGTCAGCTGCGAGGGTCACTACACACCGAGGGGACTTGAGGGTGTTGTGGAAGTGGGCAGGGAGTCGATTCGGAAAGGCCTAAGTTGTTACCCGTATGTATGGGTTGTGTACGTCACCACTTTGCCCCCTCCTCTCCGCGGTGGTGCTGTGTGGCTCTATGGATAAGTGCACGGTACAGACAAACTGTCCCGTAAGGCCTTCTCTGAATACATTGACAGTACCTTCGTCACGCCGGGCATATCGTTGTGCCATCAACAGTATTTCAACGGTCTGTGGTCCGAATCCGAGGGAGGCCTCGCTGACATCAGCTGAGACCGAGCGTAGCATCTCCGGGTAAGCTAACAGGAGGCTAATAGACGCGGGCTAATGTGAACGTAGGAAACATCCTTCCTTTCTGACTGGCTACACATGAGCTAACTGTAAATTGGTCCTTTTTAAAATGCTTTTTGATGAAGTCTTTTGGACAAGTGTGACATGTGAGATCTCTCTCTGTAAAGGTTTGCAGATGTATGTAAGACCACAGATCACACTTTGTGTTTTCTTAAAAGGTCCCTTTTGATCTTGTCTAAGTTGAATTGTGTAATACCATAATATTATAGCATATAAAACAGTGTTCAAAACTGCTATGAAACACGCCCATAAACCAAAAACTATGTATTGTCTAAATATAAAAATATTTTCGACTCTTTAAGACTATAAAGGTTTAAGTTTTATAATTATCACATGCAATCAATAGTTTCACTTATTGTTTCCCCATTGCATTTAAATGGACATGTCCAAGGATAAGATTTCAATTATTTATATCCAATAGATAAATAAAAATAGCTTTATATTCCATATTTGTTTATTTTTTTATTTTCTTTTTAAATACACACTTAACAGTACATCATATCAAAGCAGAGTTGTTCTTTTATTGATGTAAGCATTTTTATTTTGTTTATGAAGTAATAAAATCAGAAAATATTTACTTTTAATGTTTCAAAAATTAAAAGTGCGATTTTGTCCCATTTCTCAACAATCAGTAAAAAGGTAGATATGGTTAAGTTTGTGATATTTATTACACTCCTCATATAAATCCAGCCAAAAGATGTGTTTTGTCCCACACCACAGTCTCTTCCTCATCTAATGACAGTCCTTGTGGATTCACTTTGCCTCAAAACTAAAAACACGGTAATTTTTCAGCCCAAAGCCATCTCTTATAAAGAAACATGGGGCCGGGACACGCTAGTGCACACAGAGGCTCTGTCTGAAGAGAGATCATCGCTGCTCTTTTTAACTGTGGCAAAGATGATGTATCTGTTTGACTTACAGCCAGTTGTTTCATACAGGTTGTTGCATTTGAGGGCTTTTTGCAGGATATAAATAAGTGTTTAAGTGGATAGTTGTGGATATTGTTGAATTGTTTAAGTGGATAGTTGGCTAAAGAAATGTATAGATATTGTATGACCATTTGGATTATTGTTAAATTTTGGTTGACATATTTTTGGGACTTCAAATCTGGTATTCTGAAATATTGCAAGTACTACTGCAAATGCTGTGGTACTCAATTGCCAAACATTTCCAGTGTTCAGCACATTAAATTCAAAATAGACCAATATGATCAGTAGAGGTTAGTCTTGTAACTGTTTACTGTAAAATATTTTTTACTCTGCCCAAGTGGAGATTTCATTCTTGTCGTTATTGTTATATTGAACAACCAAACTGCAACTTTTCTTGACTTTGTGTGAGCTTGGCAGACAAGAGGTCAAAACTTTAAACTTTTGACAGAGATGATAAATTGAGTCTTTCCCAAAGCCCTGGACCTTCTCTTTCCTCCACTTTTTTGGAACTTCAGAATCTCATTTAAAATCCAAGATTAAAATGTGAGATGGGCCTTGTCCTAGGGCGAAGGACATAAACATTCAACTGCTTGTCTGTTCCCACCAGCTTTATCTGCAGCACCACCAACAGAGTCAGACCTTGGACTGAGCTCACACAAACCACAAGCACTTACTGATAGTAAACCCCTCTGTCCTGATGGGCTGACTCATAAAAACAGATCCCAGTTCTGTGTTGGTTATTTGTGGTTGTGGTGAAGAAGGCCGGGGCAGAGCTGCTCATAAATACTACTACAGTATTACTACTAATACTGTTCCATAAATACAGTTCTTTTTATGCAGGTGTCATGATTGAGACAATAAAATGGCTCTGCATGCTTGTTGTGAAATTATTGCTCAAGAAGACACATTCTTCTTGAGGGCTGTCTGAGTGGCTGCCTTTTGTTTTCCTCTCAACTCGCATGTCAAGCACATCTTACTCACCTGCTCCATTAAAAAATCCACGTGAAGGCACTGGCTTCCTAGTACACTTTGGTCCTCAGTCACATAGGACGTTGATGTTGTTATACAGCTGCTTGTTCTTTGAAAGTCAAATTTTCATTAGATTGTAGAGCTGCAACTAATATTTTTTTCTGTCGACTAATCTAACAATTATTTTATTTTTATTGTTTTTTTAATCTAGTGTTTTTTTTTGTAAAAAAGATCACTAGATTAATGTATTTTAAGGAGGGTAGTAAATTTGCATATTTTTAAATGAACTGAATGTGATTATTACAATGTTTAATGTGATTACATTAATTACAATCTTAATTGTAATCAAAGTAATAGAGAGTAATGAATTTGTCATTTTATTATTTAATAAAAAAGCATTTTAAACTCTTTTTAACTAAGGAGATAATTCGATATTAATAACATACTTATGATTGTTTTATTTAATTGGTTTGTCCCAAAAGTAAACAAAAATGCATCTAATTTGCATCTAAGCTGCCTACCTTGGCATTTTATATTGGCAGTTATGCTATTTACAGTATATACAGACAAAAAAGATTTAATAGTTATTTTTCTTTTTCTGTCATTTTCTGAAATAAATTTATTAATAACAGTTGCTTTACAAGTTAATAACAGTAACAAGTTACTGTTATTAACTTGTAAAGCAACATTAGTAAACTACAGCACAACTACAACTTCTAATATACCATAACTATAGTAAAATAGTTAATATAGTATTATAATAGATCTGAGAACTATACACATTTACTGTAGGTGTTTGGTTGCAGTAGCTTTATCTGTTCTTGTCCGAGTGTGGGACCTCTCATAAGGCACAGCACACAGCCATCACTTTCATTACTATCACTGCTTTGATTAGTGCATTTGTGCTGACTATGTTTACCCCTCTCTCAGGAAGAACAACACGTATATGTCCCACACGGCTGTCACTGGAGGCCGCATTATTCCCAACCTCCCTGTCACTACCGCAGCCAGAGTGACTAGTTTCCTCCAGTTTCTTTCACAAATGTTGGGCAAAGTGTGGGAAAAACAGAGTGTGCTTTATGTGGCTCCAGAGAAGCACGAGCAGCGGCGCTGCTGTCCAAGTCACACTCTCACTCTCACTCATTCTCACTTTCACTCGGCTGCAAAGACTTTAAAGGTGGATGTTCTCCATCAGAATCAGAGTCAGCCATTACTAAAGCCAAAGCATCATCACAGGTGTATTTTTATTTGTCATTTTTGCGTTTATCAGCTAGCGTGTAGAGAATGATGCTTCTACTGCGCTGGTCCTGACATGGCCACTGACGCGTAGGCGCATTTTACGCAAGTCAACGTGTTTTTGTAGTCGACATAGTTGACGGCGTTGACACGTAGTTGCAGCACTATTAGATTGTGTCTACTTAAAATTGCTAATTTTAATGAACAGCTATTCACCATTTAATGATTGAATAACTATTTATAATAAAAGTTAAGGAGCTTGATCATAACCTTCCCTCATGCAAATGTTACCTTTTTTTTAAATCCACCAAAAACATGGCTCATTTCTATTTAGATTGTTTTTATCCCTTATGTCTTCCTGCCAATAATTTCTTGAAACAATGGCAGTCTACAGTGAATCAAAAATATTTCTGCTCACATAGCTGTTAATGGCTTATGTTATGCCATGAGTCCATACAGTAGTTTCATCTGATAGCCAACATGTGTTTCCAAGTTCTTTTTCTGACTTGCGTTTATGTGCGTGCTAACTTTAAACAAAATTTGAGCTTCCCAGGACCATGTAAAAGCAACGTATGACTCCTCCTTAAATATGTGGAATGTCTTTGCACACTGCGGGACTGTGTTCTCATTATTACAAAACTCTTTCTAACTGATGCCCTCTGCTTACCTGCAGAACTTGTGACACACCTTGTCCTGCAGCACACTGTCCTGGAGCTAGAGGCTGACTAGAGCCCCCCCCCCCCTCTGTGGCTGTCAGAGGGTCTGGATGAAAAGGTGAGTGTTTTACTTTCAAATGAATGAGTCCAGTCTAAATGTTGCTGTCGGGCCTTTAGGGGCTCCTCAGTGAATGGAGCCTCCTGCGAGCTGAAGCAGACATATATTCACTGTTTGCTGCTGAACCTGAATGATCAGTTTTACTCCCTTTTATATATTAGTTTGGTTGTGACAGAAGGCAGAAACGGTGATACAGTCTCCTGAAAAGATTATGACCATCTTGTGGAGCAAATAAATATACCACATTTGTTTTGGCTGAGAATGGTCATTTTCATTAAACATCTGAGCCAATGCAAACATGGAAACGGATCACTGTACTTTTTCTATGAAATACATTTGTTACATTTACATTTGTTTTAAATTAATTTCATTTTATTATCTAGACCATTGTTTTTCAACCAGTGTGTGTACACTAGTATGCCGTGAGAGATTGTCGGGTGTGCCATGGAAAATTATTCAATTTCTCCTGATTGGTCCTCTAACCAAGCGGCGTGTAGTGAACATTTACTCTCGCTTCCACTA
>JALDNG010006270.1:0-67811 GCA_024349245.1 Neodontobutis hainanensis
CAGTGCAACATTCATACACCAGTGCAACATTCTCACATTCATACACCAGAGCAACATTCACACTTTCATACACAGTGCAACATTCTCACGTTCATACACCAGAGCAACATTCACACATTCATTCACCACACACGTTCATACACCAGTGCAACATTCACACACATTCATACACCAGAGCAACATTCACACGTTCATACAGCAACGTTCAACATTCACCAGCACATTCATACACCATTCACAGCAACATTCACACGTTCATACACCAGACGTTCACGCATCACACACATTCATACACCAGTGCAACATTCACGCACGTTCATACCACAGCAACATTCACACTTTCATACACGTGCAGCATTCTTTCATACGCAGAGCAACGTTCTCACGTTCATACACCAGAGCAACATTCACACGTTCATACACCAGTGCAACATTCACACACATTCATACCACCAGTGCAACATTCTCACATTACACCGTTCATACACCAGAGCAACATTCACACATTCATACACCAGTGCAACATTCACACATTCATACACCAGTGCAACATTCACACGTTCATACACCAGTGCAACATTCGCACATTCATACACCAGAGCAACATTCACGCACGTTCATACACCAGTGCAACATTCACACGTTCATAGCGGAGCAACATTCACACGTTCATACACCAGGCAACGTTCACACGTTCATACACCAGTGCAACATTCACACATTCATACACCAGTGCAACATTCGCACGTTCATACACCAGGCAACATTCACACACGTTCATACACCAGGCAACATTCACGCACGTTCATACACCAGTGCAACGTTCACGCATTCATACACCAGCAACATTCTCACATTCATACACCAGTGCAACATTCACATTCATACACCAGTGCAACATTCTCGCACGTTCATACAGAGCAACATTCTCACACATTCATACACCAGTGCAACATTCACACGTTCATACACCATTCAACATTCATGCACCAGTGCAACGTTCACACGTTCATACACCAGTGCAACATTCACACGTTCATACACCAGTGCAACGTTCTCACACATTCATACGCAGGCAACATTCACCGCACGTTCATACGCAGTGCAACATTCACGTTCATACACCAGTGCAACATTCGCACACATTTACACCAGTGCAACATTCACACACGTTCATACAGCAACATTCACACATTCATACACCAGAGCAACATTCACACACATTCATACACCAGGCAACATTCACACATTCATACACCAGTTCAACATTCACACATTCATACACCAGTGCAACATTCACACATTCATACACCAGTGCAACATTCACACGTTCATACACCAGTGCAACATTCACACACGTTCATACACCAGTGCAACATTCACGCACATTCATACACCAGTGCAACATTCACACATTCATACACCAGAGCAGCATTGCACACGTTCATACACCAGAGCAACATTCACACGTTCATACAGAGCAACAGTCACACATTCATACACCAGTGCAACATTTTCACACATTCATACACCAGAGCAACATTCACACATTCATACACCAGTGCAACATTCTCACACATTCATACACCAGAGCAACATTCACACATTCATACACCACAGCAACATTCACAATTTCATACATCAGTGCAACATCCTCACACGTTCAAACACCAGAGCAACATTCATACACCAGTGCAACATTCTCACACTTTCATACACCAGAGCAACATTCACACTTTCATACATCAGTGCAACATTCTCACACATTCATACACCAGAGCAACATTCACACTTTCATACATCATTGCAACATTCTCACGCGATTATACACCAGAGCAACATTCACACTTTCATACATCAGTGCAACATTCACACACATTTATACACCAGAGCAACATTCACACTTTCATACATCAGTGCAACATTCACACACATTTATACACCAGTGCAACATTCACACACATTTATATACCAGTGCAACATTCACACATTCATACACCAGTGCAACATTCACACACATTCATACATTAGAGCAACAATCACACATTCATACACCAGTGCAACATTCACACACATTTATACACCAGTGCAACATTCAAACACATTTATACACCAGTGCAACATTCACACATTCATACACCAGTGCAACATTCACACATTCATACACCAGTGCAACATTCACACATTCATACACCAGAGCAACATTCACACATTCATACACCAGGCAACATTCACACATTCATACACCAGTGCAACATTCACACACGTTCATACACCAGAGCAACATTCACACCGTTCATACGAGCAACATTCACACGTTCATATACCAGAGCAACATTCACACATTCATACACCAGAGCAACATTCTCACACATTCATACACCAGAGCAACATTCACATTCATACACCAGTGCAACATTCACACACTCATACACCAGGCAACATTCACACATTCATACACCAGAGCAACATTCACACGTTCATACACCAGTGCAACATTCACACGTTCATACACCAGTGCAACATTCACGTTCATACACCAGTGCAACATTCTCACATTCATACACCAGGCAACATTCACGTTCATACACCAGCAACATTCTACACGTTCATACACCAGTGCAACATTCACACACATTTCATACACCAGTGCAACATTCTCACGTTCATACACCAGGCAACATTTCACGCACATTCATACACGCACATTCACGTTCATACACCAGTGCAACGTTCATCACACATTCATACACCAGTGCAACATTCACATTCATACACCAGTGCAACATTCACACATTCATACACCACAGCAACATTCACGTTCATACACCAGTGCAGCATTCACTCACACGTTCATACACCAGGCAACATTCACACATTCATACACCAGTGCAACATTCACACACGTTCATACACCAGTGCAACATTCACGCACATTCATACACCAGTGCAACATTCACACATTCATACACCAGTGCAACATTCACACATTCATACACCAGTGCAACATTCACACGTTCATACCAGTACACATTCATTCACACATTCTCAACATTCATACACCAACAGTGCACATTCATACACCAGTTGCAACATTCACGCAACATTCACACGTTCATACACCAGCATTCACGTTCATGCACCAGTGCAACATTCTACACATTCATACACGTTCAACGAGTTCACATACACCATTGCATACACACGTGCAACTTCACATTCATACAGTTACAACGTTCACACATACATTCACCATTGCAACATTCACACATTCATACACCAGGCAACATTCGTTCTACACCAGTGCAACGATTCGTTCCACAGACAACATTCATTGCAACGTTCATTACCAGTGCAACATTCATACACATTCATACACTCATACACAACATTCACACATTTCATACACACAGCATTCACACGCAACATTCATACACCATACCAGGCAACATTCACATTCATACACCAGGCAACATTCACACACATTCATACACATTCACACCATGACATACACAACATTCAACACACTGCATACACAGTTCACATTCTCACGCATACACCAGAGCAACATTCACACATAGGCAACATTCACATTCATACACCAGCAACATTCACACACTGCACATTCCACATACACCAGGCAACATTCATTCATACAGAGCAACATTCTTCACACATTCATACACCATGCAACATTCACACATTCATACACCAGGCAACATTCACACATTCATACACCAGTGCAACATTCACACCACGTTCTTCATACACCAGCATTCACAGTGCAACATTCACACGTTCATACACCAGTGCAACATTCACACATTCATACACCAGTGCAACGTTCATTCTCACACATTCATACACCAGTGCAACATTCACACACATTCATACACCAGGCAACATTCACACATACACCAGGCAACATTCTCACACATTCATACACCAGAGCAACATTCACACTTTCATACATCAGTGCAACATTCACACACATTCATACACCAGTGCAACAGTCACACGTTCATACACCAGAGCAACATTCTCAAACATTCATACACCAATGCAACATTCTTACACATTCATACACCAGAGCAACATTCTCACACATTCATACACCAGAGCAACATTCACACATTCATACACCAGTGCAACATTCACACGTTCATCACCAGTTCACGTTCACATTCATACGCCACGGTCACATTCATACACCAGTGCAACATTCACACATTCATACACCAGGCAACATTCACACACATTCATACACCAGTTGCAACATTCACACGTTCATACGCAGAGCAACATTCACACGTTCATACACCAGTGCAACGTTCACGCACGTTCATACACCAGTGCAACATTCACACACATTCATACACCAGAGCAACATTCACACGTTCATACCACCAGGCAACATTCACGCACGTTCATACACCAGGCAACGTTCACACACGTTCATACACCAGTGCAACATTCACGCACATTCATACACCAGTGCAACGTTCACACGTTCATACACCAGTGCAACATTCTCACACATTCATACACCAGTGCAACATTCACGCACATTTATGCACCAGAGCAACATTCACGCATTCATACACCAGTGCAACATTTCACGCACGTTCATACACCAGTGCAACATTCCACACGTTCATACACCAGTGCAACATTCACACATTCATACACCAGTGCAACATTCACGCATTCATACACCAGTGCAGCAATTCATTCACACGTTCATACACCAGTGCAACATTCACACATTCATACACCAGTGCAACATTCACGTTCATACACCAGTGCAACATTCACACATTCATACACCAGTGCAACATTCACGCACATTCATACACCAGTGCAACATCTCACACATTCATACACCAGTGCAACATTCACACACATTCATACACCAGTGCAACATTCACGCACGTTCATACACCAGTGCAACATTCACACATTCATACACCAGTGCAACATTCGCACACATTCATACACCAGTGCAACATTCACACATTCATACACCAGTGCAACATTCACACATTCATACACCAGTGCAAGCATTCACACGTTCATACACCAGGCAACATTCACACATTCATACACCAGGCAACATTCAGCACACGTTCATACACCAGTGCAACACTCACACACGTTCATACACCAGAGCAACATTCACACACATTCATACACCAGTGCAACATTCACACATTCATACACCAGAGCAACATTCTCACATTCATACACCAGTGCAACATTCACACATTCATACACCAGAGCAACATTCACACACATTCATACACCAGTGCAACATTCACACATTCATACACCAGTGCAACATTCACACACATTCATACACCAGTGCAACATTCACACATTCATACACCAGTGCAACATTCACACGTTCATCACACAACATTCACGTTCATACACCAGTGCAACATTCTCACGTTCATACACAGCATTCACACATTCATACACCAGTGCAACATTCTCACGCATTCATACACCAGTGCAACATTCACACGCACGTTCATACACCAGGCAACATTCACACGTTCATACACCAGTGCAACATTCACACACATTCATACGCAGAGCAACATTCACACGTTCATACACCAGGCAACATTCACACATTCATACACCAGTGCAACATTCACACACATTCATACACCAGTGCAACATTCACACATTCATACACCAGTGCAACATTCCACACATTCATACACCAGTGCAACATTCACACATTCACATACGTTCACATACAGTGCAACATTCGCACATTCATACACCAGGCAACATTCACACGTTCATACACCAGTGCAACATTCACACGTTCATACACCAGAGCAACATTCACGCACATTCATACACCAGAGCAACATTCTCACGCATTCATACACCAGTGCAACATTCACACGTTCATACACCAGTGCAACATTCACACATTCATACACCAGGCAACATTCACACACACATTCATACACCAGTGCAACATTCTCACGCACGTTCATACACCAGTGCAACATTCACACACATTCATACACCAGCAACATTCACGCATTCATACACCAGTTGCAACATTCACACACACATTCATACACCAGTGCAACATTCACACACGTTCATGCACCAGTGCAACGTTCGCACGTTCATACACCAGAGCAACATTCACGTTCATACACCAGTGCAGCATTCACACGTTCATACACCAGTGCAACGTTCACGTTCATACACCAGTGCAGCATTCACACATTCATACACCAGTGCAACATTCTCACACATTCATACACCAGTGCAACATTCACACATTCATACACCAGTGCAACATTCACACATTCATACACCAGTGCAACATTCACGCATTCATACACCAGTGCAACATTCACGCATTCATACACCAGTGCAACATTCACATTCATACACCAGTGCAACATTCGCACATTCATACACCAGTGCAACATTCACACGTTCATACACCAGAGCAACATTCTCACGTTCATACACCAGTGCAACATTCACACGCATTCATACACCAGAGCAACGTTCACATTCATACACCAGTGCAACATTCACACACATTCATACACCAGTGCAACATTCACACATTCATGCACCAGTGCAACATTCACACACATTCATACACCAGGCAACATTCACGCACGTTCATACACCAGTGCAACATTCTCACACGTTCATACACCAGTGCAACATTCACACACGTTCATACACCAGGCAACATTCACGCACATTCATACACCAGTGCAACATTCACACACATTCATACACCAGTGCAACATTCACACATTCATACACCAGAGCAACATTCACACATTCATACACCAGTGCAACATTCACACACATTCATACATACCAGTGCAACATTTCACACATTCATACACCAGAGCAACATTCACGCACGTTCATACACCAGTGCAACATTCACACTTCATACACCAGCAACATTCACACGCAACATTCTACACGTTCCAAACAACGTTCATACACCAGAGCAACATTCACACATTCATACACCAGCACATTCATACACCACAGCAACATTTCACACATTCATACACCAGATGCAACATTCTCACATTCATACACCAGGCAACATTCACACATTCATACACCAGAGCAACATTCACACATTCATACACCAGAGCAACATTCTCACACATTCATACACCAGTGCAACATTCACACATTCATACACCAGTTGCAACATTCTCACATTCATACACCAGTGCAACATTCACACTTTCATACACCAGTGCAACATTCACGCACGTTCATACACCAGTGCAACATTCTCACATTCATACACCAGTGCAACATTCACACACTTCATACACCAGAGCAACATTCACACGCTTTCATACACCAGTGCAACATTCACACATTCATACACCAGTGCAACATTCTCACACTTTCATACACCAGAGCAACATTCTCACACATTCATACACCAGTGCAACATTCACACACATTCATACACCAGAGCAACATTCACACATTCATACACCAGTGCAACATTCTCACACATTCATACACCAGAGCAACATTCACACATTCATACACCACAGCAACATTCACACTTTCATACATCAGTGCAACATTCACACACATTCATACACCAGTGCAACATTCACACACATTCATACACCAGTGCAACATTCACACATTCATACACCAGTGCAACATTCACACATTCATACACCAGAGCAACATTCACACTTTCATACATCAGTGCAACATTCTCACATACACCAGAGCAACATTCTCACACATTCATACACCAGTGCAACATTCACACATTCA
This sequence comes from Neodontobutis hainanensis, assembly GCA_024349245.1. Lineage (NCBI taxonomy): Eukaryota > Metazoa > Chordata > Actinopteri > Gobiiformes > Odontobutidae > Neodontobutis > Neodontobutis hainanensis. Next base: position 7,825 of record JALDNG010006270.1, read on the forward strand.
TACACCAGTGCAACATTCACACACATTTATACACCAGTGCAACATTCACACACATTCATACACCAGAGCAACATTCACACATTCATACACCAGTGCAACATTCACACACATTTATACACCAGTGCAACATTCACACATTCATACACCAGTGCAACATTCACACACATTTATACACCAGAGAAACATTCTCACGTTCATACACCAGAGTAACATTCACTCACGTTCATACACCAGAGCAACATTCTCACACATTCATACACCAGAGCAACATTCACACACGTTCATACACCAGAGCAACATTCTCACACTTTCATACACCAATGCAAAATTCACACATTCATACACCAGATTAACATTGACACACATTCATACACCAGAGCAACATTCACATGTTCATACACCAGAGAAACATTCACACACGTTCATATACTAGAGCAACATTCACACGTTCATACACCAGGCAACATTCACATTCATACACCAGAGCAACATTCACGCATTCATACACCAGTGCAACATTCTCACATTCATACACCAGAGCAACATTCACACATTCATACACCAGAGCAACATTCACACATTCATACACCAGAGCAACATTCACACATTCATACACCAGTGCAACATTTTCACACATTCATACACCAGAGCAACATTCACACATTCATACACCAGTGCAACATTCTCACACATTCATACACCAGAGCAACATTCACACATTCATACACCAGTGCAACATTCACACACATTCATACACCAGTGCAACATTCACACATTCATACACCAGTGCAACGTTCACGCACGTTTATACACCAGTGCAACATTCACACGTTCATACACCAGTTGCAACATTCACACGTTTCATACACCAGGCAACATTCACACACGTTTCATACACCAGAGCAACATTCACACTTTCATACATCAGTGCAACATTCACACACATTCATACACCAGTGCAACATTCACACATTCATACACCAGTGCAACATTCACACACATTCATACACCAGTGCAACATTCTCACACATTCATACACCAGAGCAACATTCACACATTCATACACCAGAGCAACATTCACACACATTCATACACCAGAGCAACATTCACACACGTTCATACACCAGAGCAACATTCACACGTTCATACACCAGTGCAACATTCACACATTCATACACCAGAGCAACATTCACACATTCATACACCAGTGCAACATTCACACACATTCATACACCAGTGCAACATTCTCACACATTCATACACCAGAGCAACATTCACACATTCATACACCACAGCAACATTCACACTTTCATACATCAGTGCAACATTCTCACACGTTCATACACCAGAGCAACATTCATACACCAGTGCAACATTCTCACACTTTCATACACCAGAGCAACATTCACACACATTCATACACCAGTGCAACATTCTCACACTTTCATACACCAGAGCAACATTCACACATTCATACACCAGTGCAACATTCACACACATTTATACACCAGAGCAACATTCACACTTTCATACATCAGTGCAACATTCACACACATTCATACACCAGTGCAACAGTCACACATTCATAAACCAGTGCAACATTTTCACACATTCATACACCAGAGCAACATTCACACATTCATACACCACAGCAACATTCATACACCAGTGCAACATTCTCACACTTTCATACACCAGAGCAACATTCACACTTTCATACATCAGTGCAACATTCTCACATACACCAGAGCAACATTCTCACATTCATACACCAGAGCAACATTCACACACATTTCATACACCAGTGCAACATTCACACATTCATACACCAGAGCAACATTCTCACACCACATTCATACACCAGTGCAACATTCACACATTCATACACCAGTGCAACATTCACACATTCATACACCAGGCAACATTCACACATTCATACACCAGTGCAACATTCACACACGTTCATACACCAGAGCAACATTCACACGTTCATACGCCAGGCAACATTCACACGTTCATGCACCAGTGCAACATTCACGCACGTTCATACACCAGAGCAACATTCACACATTCATACACCAGCAGCATTCACACGTTCATACGCAGGCAACATTCTCACGTTCATACACCAGGCAACATTCACGCACATTCATACACCAGTTCAACATTCACACATTCATACACCAGAGCAACATTCACACGTTCATACACCAGTGCAACATTCACACATTCATACACCAGTGCAACATTCACACACGTTCATACGCAGAGCAACGTTCACACACACGTTCATACACCAGAGCAACATTCACACATTCATACACCAGGCAACATTCATACACGTCATACACCAGAGCAACATTCACACATTCATACACCAGAGCAACATTCACACATTCATACACCAGAGCAACATTCTCACGCGTTCATACACCAGAGCAACATTCACACATTCATACACCAGTGCAACATTCACACATTCATACACCAGTGCAACATTCACACACATTCTTCATACACCAGCAACATTCACACATTCATACACCAGTGCAACATTCTCACACATTCATACACCAGAGCAACATTCACACGTTCATACACCAGTGCAACATTCACACACGTTCATACACCAGAGCAACATTTCACACACGTTTCATACACCAGAGCAACATTCACGCACGTTCATGCACCAGTGCAACATTCACACACGTTCATACACCAGTGCAACATTCACACACGTTCATACACCACATTCAACATTCACACACGTTCATACACCAGTGCAACATTCTCACATTCATACACCAGTGCAACATTCACACACGTTCATACACCAGTGCAACATTCACACACGTTCATACACCAGAGCAACATTCTCACGCACGTTCATACACCAGAGCAACATTCACACGTTCATACACCAGGCAACATTCACACACGTTCATACACCAGAGCAACATTCTCACATTCATACACCAGCAACATTCACATTCATACGCCCGTGCGCAATTCACACACATTCATACACCAGTGCAACATTCTCACATTCATGCACCAACGTTCACACATTCATACGCAGCAACATTCACACGTTCATACACCAGTGCAACATTCTCACACGTTCATACACCAGAGCAACATTCACACACGTTCATACACCAGAGCAACATTCACGCACGTTCATACACCAGGCAACATTCACACACGTTCATACACGCAGTTGCAACATTCACACATTCATACACCAGAGCAACGTTCACACACGTTCATACACCAGAGCAACATTCTCACACGTTCATACACCAGTGCAACATTCACACATTCATACACCAGAGCAACATTCACACATTCATACACCAGAGCAACATTCACACATTCATACACCAGTGCAACATTCACACATTCATACACCAGATGCAACATTCACGCACATTCATACACCAGTGCAACATTCACACATTCATACACCAGTTGCAACATTCACATTCATTTCACCAGTGCAAGCATTCACACTTTCATACACCAGTGCAACATTCTCACACGTTCATACACCAGAGCAACATTCTCACACGTTCATACACCAGAGCAACATTCACACACGTTCATTCACACAGTGCAACATTCACGCACATTCATACACCAGTGCAACATTCACACATTCATACACCAGTGCAACATTCACACATTCATACACCAGTGCAACATTTCACACGTTCATACACCAGAGTGCAACATTCACGCACGTTCATACACAGAGCAACATTCACACACGTTCATACACCAGGTGCAACATTCACGCACGTTCATACACCAGAGCAACATTCACACGTTCATACACCAGGTGCAACATTCACGCACGTTCATTACGACCAGTGCAACCATTCACACACGTCATACACCAGTCATACACCGTTCACGTTCACACGTTCATACACCAGAGCAACATTCACGCACGTTCATACACCAGTTGCAACACATTCACGCACATTCATACACCAGTGCAACATTCGTTCACACATTCATACACCAGTGCAACATTCACACATTCATACACCAGTGCAACATTCACACATTCATACACCAGTGCAACATTCACACACGTTCATACACCAGATGCAACATTCACGCATTCATACACACCAGTGCAACATTCACACATCATGCAGTGCAACATTCACACACATTCATACACCAGAGCAACATTCACGCACGTTCATACACCAGTGCAACATTCACGCACATTCATACAGGCAACATTCACACGTTCATACACCAGTGCAACATTCACGCACATTCATACACCAGTGCAACATTCACACACATTCATACACCAGTGCAACATTCACACACGTTCATACACCAGAGCAACATTCACACACATTCATACACCAGTGCAACATTCACACACGTTCATACACCAGTGCAACATTCACACACATTTCATACACCAGTGCAACATTCTCACACATTCATACACCAGTGCAACATTCACACATTCATACACCAGGCAACATTCACACATTCATACACCAGTGCAACATTCACGCACGTTCATACACCAGAGCAACATTCACGCACATTCATACACCAGGCAACATTCATACACCACGACATTCATACACCAGTGCAACATTCACACATTCATACACCAGTGCAACATTCACGCATTCATACACCAGAGCAACATTCACGCACGTTCATACACCAGTGCAACATTCACACACGTTCATACACCAGTTGCAGCAACATTCCACACACATTCATACACCAGTGCAACATTCACACATTCATACACCAGAGCAACATTCCACGTTCATACACCAGTGCAACATTCACACATTTCATACACCAGTGCAACATTCACACACGTTCATACACCAGTGCAACATTCACGCACATTCATACACCAGCAACATTCACACATTCATACACCAGTGCAACATTCACACACATTCATACACCAGCAACATTCACACATTCATACACAGTGCAACATTCACACATTCATACACCAGTAACACATTCCAGTGCAACATTCACACATTCATACACCAGTGCAACATTCACACACATTCATACACCAGTGCAACATTCACACACGTTCATACACCAGTGCAACATTCACACATTCATACACCAGTGCAACATTCACACATTCATACACCAGTGCAACATTCACACACATTCATACACCGTGCAACATTCACATTCATACACACATTCGCATTCATACACCAGTGCAACATTCTCACACATTCATACACCAGAGCAACATTCACACATTCATACACCAGTGCAACATTCACACATTCATACACCAGAGCAACATTCACACATTCATACACCAGTGCAACATTCACACACATTCATACACCAGAGCAACATTCTCACATTCATACACCAGTGCAACATTCACACGTCATACACCAGGCAACATTCTCACATTCATACACCAGTGCAACATTCACACATTCATACACCAGTGCAACATTCACACATTCATACACCAGTGCAACATTCACACGTTCATACACCAGGCAACATTCACACATTCATACACCAGTGCAACATTCACACATTCATACGCAGTGCAACATTCACACATTCATACACCAGTGCAACATTCACACATTCATACACCAGTGCAACATTCACACATTCATACACCAGAGCAACATTCACACATTCATACACCAGTGCAACATTCACACTTTCATACGCAGTTCAACATTCACGCATTCATACACCAGTGCAACATTCACACATTCATACACCAGTTCAACATTCTCACACATTCATACACCAGTGCAACATTCACACATTCATACACCAGTGCAACATCTCACACGTTCATACACCAGTGCAACATTCACGCATTCATACACCAGAGCAACATTCACATTCATACACCAGTGCAACATTCACGTTCATACACCAGTGCAACATTTCACACATTCATACACCAGTGCAACATTCACATTCATACACCAGTGCAACATTCACACTTCATACACCAGTGCAACATTCACACACATTCATACACCAGAGCACGTTCACGCACATTCATACACCAGTGCAACATTCACACGTTCATACACCAGCAACATTCACACACGTTCATACACCAGAGCAACATTCTCACACATTCATACACCAGTGCAACATTCACACGTTCATACACCGTGCAACATTCACACATTCATACACCAGTTACATTCACATTCATACACCAGTGCAACATTCACACATTCATACACCAGTGCAACATTCACGTTCATACACCAGAGCAACATTCACACATTCATACACCAGTGCAACATTCACGCATTCATACACCAGTGCAACATTCACACACATTCATACACCAGTGCAACATTCACACATTCATACGCAGAGCAACATTCACACATTCATACACCAGTGCAACATTCACACACATTCATACACCAGTGCAACATTCTCACACGTTTCATACATACACCAGTGCAACATTCTCACGCGTTCATACACCAGCAACATTCACGCACATTCATACACCAGCAACATTCACACATTCATACACCAGAGCAACATTCACACACATTCATACACCAGTGCAACATTCACACATTCATACACCAGTGCAACATTCACACATTCATACACCAGTGCAACATTCACACGTTCATACACCAGTGCACATTCACACATTCATACACCAGTGCAACATTCTCACACATTCATACACCAGTGCAACATTCACACATTCATACACCAGTGCAACATTCACATTCATACACCAGTGCAACATTCACACATTCATACACCAGTGCAACATTCACACACGTTCATACAGCAGTTCACACATTCACATTCATACACCAGTGCAACATTCGCACACGCATACACCAGTGCAACATTCTCACACGTTCATACACCAGAGCAACATTCACACGTTCATACACCGGTGCACATTCACGCATTCACACCAGTGCAACATTCACACACATTCATACACCAGTGCAACATTCACACATTCATACGCAGAGCAACATTCACACATTCATACACCAGTGCAGCATCTCACATTCATACACCAGAGCAACATTCACACATTCATACACCAGTGCAACATTCACACACGTTCATACACCAGTGCAACATTCACGCACGTTCATACACCAGTGCAACATTCACACGTTCACACCAGTGCAACATTCACACACATTCATACACCAGTGCAACGTTCACGCACGTTCATGCAGCAACGTTCTCACGTTCATACACCAGTGCACATTCACGCACGTTCATACACCAGGCAACATTCACACATTCATACACCAGTGCATCACTCACACGTTCATACACCAGTGCAACATTCACACACATTCATACACCAGTGCAACATTCACACATTCATACACCAGTGCAACATTCACACATTCATACACCAGTGCAACATTCACACACATTTATACACCAGTGCAACATTGACACACATTCATACACCAGAGCAACATTCACACGTTCATACACCAGAGCAACATTCACACATTCGTTCACAGCCAGTGCAACATTCACACGATTCATACACCAGGCAACATTCACACATTCATACACCAGTGCAACATTCACACACATTCATACACCAGAGCAACATTCTCACACATTCATACACCAGTTGCAACATTCACACACGTTCACCAGTGCAACATTCACACATTCATACACCAGAGCAACATTCACACGTTCATACACCAGTGCAACATTCACACATTCATACACCAGTGCAACATTCACACATTCATACACCAGTGCAACATTCACATTCATACACCAGTGCAACATTCTCACACATTCATACACCAGTGCAACATTCACACATTCATACACCAGGCAACATTCACACATTCATACACCAGAGCAACGTTCACACATTCGTTACGCAGTGCAACATTCACACACGTTCATACACCAGTGCAACATTCACACGTTCATACGCCAGTTAACGTTCACACATTCATACACCGGAGCAACATTCTCACGCATTTCATACACCAGCAACATTCACACGTTCATACCAGTGCAACATTCACGCACATTCATACACCAGTGCAACATTCTCACACATTCATACACCAGTGCAACATTCACACACATTCATACACCAGTGCAACATTCACACACATTCATACACCAGGCAACATTCATTCGCACATTCATACACCAGTGCAACGTTCACACGTTCATACACCAGAGCAACATTCACACGTTCATACACCAGTGCAACATTCACGTTCACACCAGAGCAACATTCATTCACACACGTTCATACACCGGTGCAATTCACGTTCATACACCAGTGCAACATTCACACATTCATACACCAGTGCAACATTCACACGTTCATACAGCAGGTGCAACATTCACACACGTTCATACGCAGCAACATTCACACATTCATACACCAGTGCAACATTCACACACGTTCATACACCAGTGCAACATTCACACACGTTCATACACCGGTGCAACATTCACACACGTTCATACACCAGTGCACATTCACATTCATACACCAGTGCAACATTCACGCACATTCATACACCAGTGCAACGTTCTCACACGTTTCATGCCAGTGCAGCATTCACACACGTTCATACACCAGTGCAACATTCTCACACATTCATACACCGGAGCAACATTCGCACGTTCATACGGCAACATTTCGCATTCATGCACCAGTGCAACATTCACGCACGTTCATACACCAGTGCAACATTCACACATTCATACACCAGTGCAGCATTCACACATTCATACACCAGTGCAACATTCACACGTTCATACCAGGCAACATTCACGCACGTTCATACACCAGGCAACATTCACACGTTCATACACCAGAGCAACATTCACGCACGTTCATACACCAGGCAACATTCACGCACGTTCATACACCAGTGCAACATTCACGCACGTTCATACACCAGAACATTCTCACACATTCATACACCAGTGCAACATTCACACATTCATACACCAGAGCAACATTCACACACGTTCATACACCAGTGCAACATTCTCACGTTCATACACCAGAGCAACATTCACACATTCATACACCAGGCAACATTCACACATTCATACGCAACATTCATTCACACATTTCATACACCAGAGCAACATTCACGCACATTCATACACCAAAACATTCACACACATTCATACACCAGAACATTCACACACATTCATACACCAGAGCAACATTCACACACGTTCATACACCAGTGCAACATTCACACGTTCATACACCAGGCAACATTCACACGTTCATACACCAGCAACATTCACACATTCATACGTACACCAGTTGCAACATTCACACTTCATACACCAGTGCAACATTCACACGTCATACACCAGTTGCAGCATTCACACATTCATTCACCAGAGCAACATTCACACATTCATACACCAGAGCAACATTCCACGTTCATACACCAGTGCAACATTCTCACACATTCATACACCAGTGCAACATTCACACACGTTCATACACCAGTGCAACATATTCACGCACATTCATACACCAGTGCAACATTCACACATTCATACACCAGAGCAACATTCACACATTCATACAGCAACATTCTAGCAACATTCACACATCATACACCAGAGCAACATTCCATTCATACACCACAGTGCAACATTCACACACATTCATACACCAGAGCAACATTCACACATTCATACACCAGTGCAACATTCACGCACATTCATACACCAGTGCAACATTCACACATTCATACACCAGTGCAACATTCACACGTTCATACACCAGTGCAACATTCACACACATTTATACACCTAGCAACATTCACACATTCATACACCAGTGCAACATTCACACATTCATACACCAGGTGCAACATTCACACATTCATACACCAGAGCAACATTCACGCACATTCATACGCAGAGCAACATTCACACGTTCATACACCAGAGCAACATTCACACGTTCATACACCAGTGCCATTCACACATTCATACACCAGTGCAACATTCACGCACATTCATACACCAGGCAACATTCACACGTTCATACACCAGGCAACATTCACACACATTCATACACCAGTGCAACATTCACACACGTTCATATACTAGAGCAACATTCACACACCAGAGCAAAATTCACACATTCATACACCAGTGCAACATTCTCACACATTCATACACCAGAGCAACATTCACACATTCATACACCAGAGCAACATTCACACACGTTCATACACCAGTGCACATTCACGCACACATTCATACACCAGTGCAACATTCACGCATTCATACACCAGTGCAACATTCACGTTCATACACCAGAGCAACATTCACGCACACGTTCATACACCAGTGCAACATTCGCACATTCATACGCAGGCAACGTTCACATTCACACCAGTTGCAACATTCTCACGCATTCATACACCAGAGCAACATTCACGCACATTCATACACCAGTGCAAACATTCACACCGTTCATACACCAGTGCAACATTCACACACGTTCATACACCAGTTGCAGCATTCACATTCATACACGTTCATGCACGTGCAACGTTCACACGTTCATACACCAGTGCAACATTCTCGCACGTTCATACACCAGAGCAACATTCACACATTCATACACCAGGCAACGTTCGCACGTTCATACACCAGTGCAACATTCGCACGTTCATACACCAGTGCAACATTCTCACACATTCATACACCAGAGCAACATTCTCACACATTCATACACCAGTGCAACATTCACACACATTCATACACCAGAGCAACATTCACACACATTCATACACCAGCAACATTCTCACACATTCATACACCAGAGCAACATTCACGCATTCATACACCAGTGCAACATTCTCACGTTCATACACCAGTGCAACATTCACGGCAACATTCACACCACACATTCATACACCAGTGCAACATTCACGCACATTCATACACCAGTGCAACATTCACACACATTCATACACCAGTGCAACATTCACACATTCATACACCAGTGCAACATTCACGCACATTCATACACCAGAGCAACATTCACACATTCATACACCAGGCAACATTCACACGTTCATACACCAGGCAACATTCTCATTCATACACCAGAGCAACATTCACACACGTTTCATACACCAGTGCAACATTCACACGTTCATACACCAGAGCAACATTCACATTCATACACCAGTGCAACATTCACACATTCATACACCAGTGCAACATTCACACATTCATACACCAGTGCAACATTCACACATTCATACCAGAAACATTCACACACGTTCATACACCAGAGCAACATTCACACATTCATACACCAGTGCAACATTCACGCACGTTCATACACCAGCAACATTCACACATTCATACACCAGAGCAACATTCACACATTCATACACCAGAGCAACATTCATCACGCACATTCATACACCAGAGCAGCATTCACACGTTCATACACCAGAGCAACGATTCACACATTCATACACCAGTGCAATTCATTTGTTCACACGTGCAACATTCTCACGCACATTCATACACCAGTGCAACATTCACATTCATACACAGTGCAACATTCACGCACATTCATACACCAGTGCAACATTCACACATTCATACACCAGTGCAACATTTCACACATTCATACACCAGAGCAACATTCACACGTTCATACACCAGTGCAACATTCACACATTCATACACCAGTTGCAACATTCACGCACATTCATACACCAGTGCAACATTCACGCATTCATACACCAGTGCAACATTCACACACGTTCATACGCAGTGCAACGTTCGCACATTCATACACCAGTGCAGCATTCACACATTCATACACCAGTGCAACATTCACACGTTCATACACCAGTGCAACATTCACACACATTCATACACCAGTGCAACATTCACACACATTCATACACCAGTGCAACATTCACACATTCATACACCAGCAACATTCTCACACATTCATACACCAGTGCAACATTCACACATTCATACACCAGTGCAACATTCACGCACATTCATACAGCAGTGCAACATTCACGTTCATACACCAGCAACATTCACATTCATACACCAGTGCAACATTCACACATTCATACACCAGTGCAACATTCACACATTCATACCAGTGCAACATTCACATTCATACACCAGTGCAACATTCACACATTCATACACCAGAGCAACGTTCGCATTCATACACCAGGCAACATTCTCACGTCACAGAGGCAACATTCACACATTCATACACCAGAGCAACATTCACACATTCACACCAGTGCACATTCACACACATTCATACACCAGTGCAACATTCACACATTCATACACCAGTGCAACATTCTCACACGTTTATACACCAGTTCAACATTCACACGCGTTCATACACCAGTGCAACATTCACATTCATACACCAGAGCAACATTCACACATTCATACACCAGTGCAACATTCACACACATTCATACAAGAGAGCAACATTCACACATTCATACACCAGTGCAACATTTCACACATTCATACACCAGTGCAACATTCACACATTCATACACCAGAGCAACATTCACACACATTCATACACCAGTGCAACATTCACACATTCATACACCAGTGCAACATTCTCACGCATTCATATACCAGAGCAACATTCACATTCATACACCAGTGCAACATTCTCACGTTCATACACCAGTGCAACATTCTCACGCACGTTCATACACCAGTGCAACATTCACACACATTCATACACCAGTGCAGCATTCACACATTCATACACCAGTGCAACATTCACGCACATTCATACACCAGCAACATTCACACATTCATACACCAGTGCAACATTCACACATTCATACCAGTGCAACATTCACACATTCATACACCAGTGCAACATTCGCACATTCATACACCAGTGCAACATTCTCACACATTCATACACCAGTGCAACATTCACGCATTCATACACCAGAGCAACATTCACGCGTTCATACACCAGTGCAACATTCACACACGTTCATACACCAGGCAACATTCACACATTCATACACCAGTGCAACGTTCACATTCATACACCAGTGCAACATTCACACATTCATACACCAGTGCAACATTCACACATTCATACACCAGTGCAACATTCTCACACATTCATACACCAGAGCAACATTCACACATTCATACACCAGAGCAACATTCACATGTTCATACACCAGTGCAACATTCACACACATTCATACACCAGAGCAACATTCACACGTTCATACACCAGAGCAACATTCACACACATTCATACACCAGTGCAACATTCACACATTCATACACCAGAGCAACATTCACATTCATACACCAGCACATTCACGTTCATACACCAGAGCAACATTCACACATTCATACACCAGTGCAACATTCACACATTCATACACCAGAGCAACATTCTCACACGTTCATACACCAGCAACATTCACGCACATTCATACACCAGCAACATTCACACGTTCATACACCAGTGCAACATTCACACGTTCATACACCAGTGCAACGTTCACACATTCATACACCAGTGCAACATTCACACATTCATACACCAGGCAACATTCACACACGCGTTCATGCACCAGTGCAACATTCTCACACATTCATACACCAGGCAACATTCACACATTCATACACCAGTGCAACATTCACACACGTCATACACACCAGTGCAACATTCACACATTCATACACCAGTGCAACATTCACACACATTCATACACCAGAGCAACATTCACACATTCATACACCAGCAACATTCACACACGTTCATACACCAGTGCAACATTCACACGTTCACATACACCAGTGCAACATTCACGCACGGTTCATACACCAGAGCAACATTCACACATTCATACACCAGAGCAACATTCACACATTCATACACCAGTGCAACATTCACACACATTCATACACCAGTGCAACGTTCACACGTTCATACACCAGTGCAACATTCACACGTTCATACGCAGGCAACATTCACACACGTTCATACACCAGTGCAACATTCACACATTCATACACCAGAGCAACATTCCACATTCATACACCAGAACAATTCATACACCAGTGCAACATTCACATTCATACACCAGAGCAACATTCACACATTCATACACCAGAGCAACATTCTCACACATTCATACACCAGCATTCACGACACACATTCATACACCAGTGCAACATTCACACATTCATACACCAGTGCAACATTCACACATTCATACACCAGGCAACATTCACACATTCATACACCAGTGCAACATTCACACACATTCATACACCAGGCAACATTCTCACACATTCATACACCAGAGCAACATTCACACGTTCATACACCAGAGCAACATTCACACATTCATACACCAGTGCAACATTCACACACATTCATACACCAGAGCAACATTCACACACGTTCATACACCAGAGCAACATTCACACATTCATACACCAGTGCAACATTCACACACGTTCATCATACACCAGAGCAACATTCACACATTCATACACCAGAGCAACATTCACACATTCATACACCAGAGCAACATTCACACGTTCATACACCAGTGCAACATTCACACGTTCATACACCAGTGCAACATTCACACGTTCATACACCAGTGCAACATTCACACACGTTCATACACCAGTGCAACATTCCACACGTTCATACACCAGAGCAACATTCACGCAGTGCAACATTCTCACATTCATACACCAGAGCAACATTCACACTTTCATACATCAGTGAAACATTCTCACACGTTCATACACCAGAGCAACATTCTAACACATTCATACACCAGTGCAACATTCTTCACACGTTCATACACCAGAGCAACATTCACGCACATTCATACACGGCAACATTCACCACACATTCATACACCAGTGCAACATTCACACATTCATACACCAGAGCAACATTCACACATTCATACACCAGAGCAACATTCATACACCAGTGCAACATTCTCACACTTTCATACACCAGAGCAACATTCACACTTTCATACATCAGTGCAACATTCTCACACATTCATACACCAGTGCAACATTCACACACATTTATACAGCAGAGCAACATTCACACTTTCATACATCAGTCTAACATTCACACACATTCATACACCAGTGCAACAGTCACACATTCATAAACCAGTGCAACATTTTCACACATTCATACACCAGAGCAACATTCACACATTCATACACCACAGCAACATTCACACTTTCATACATCAGTGCAACATTCTCACATACACCAGAGCAACATTCACACGTTTCATGCACCAGAGCAACATTCACGCACGTTCATACACCAGTGCAACATTCACACGTTCATACACCAGAGCAACATTCTCACACATTCATACACCAGAGCAACATTCACACATTCATACACCAGTGCAACATTCACACGTTCATACACCAGTGCAACATTCACGCACGTTCATACACCAGTGCAACATTCACACGTTCATACACCGGAGCAACATTCTCACACATTCATACACCAGTGCAACATTCACCACATTCATACCAGTGCAACATTCACGTTCATACACCAGTGCAGCATTCACACACGTTCATACACCAGAGAGCAACATTCACACGTTCATACACCAGTGCAACATTCACGCACGTTCATACACCAGTGCAACATTACACATTCATACACCAGTGCAACATTCACACATTCATACACCAGTGCAACATTCACACACATTCATACACCAGGCAACATTCTCACGTTCATACACCAGTGCAACATTCACACACATTCATACACCAGAGCAACATTCACACTTTCATACATCAGTGCAACATTCTCACACATTCATACACCAGTGCAACATTCCACATTCATACACCAGTGCAACATTCACACATTCATACACCAGAGCAACATTCACACATTCATACACCAGAGCAACATTCACACATTCATACACCAGTGCAACATTCACACACATTCATACACCAGTGCAACATTCACACACATTTATACACCAGTGCAACATTCACACACATTCATACACCAGAGCAACATTCACACATTCATACACCAGTGATACATTCACACATTCATACACCAGTGCAACATTCACACATTCATACACCAGTGCAACATTCACGCACGTTCATACACCAGTGCAACATTCACACACGTTCATACACCAGGCAACATTCACACGTTCATACGCAGTGCAACATTCACGATACACCAGTGCAACATTTTTACACATTAATACACCAGAGCAACATTCACACATTCATACACCAGTGCAACATTCTCACACATTCATACACCAGTGCAACATTCACACATTCATACACCACAGCAACATTCACACATTCATACATCACTGCAACATTCTCACACGTTCATACACCAGAGCAACATTCATACACCAGTGCAACATTCTCACACGTTCATACACCGCAACATTCACGTTCATATACACCAGTGCAACATTCACGCACGTTCATACACCAGTGCAACATTCACACATTCATACACCAGCAACATTCACGCACGTTCATACACCAGTGCAACATTCTCACACATTCATAACCAGTGCAACATTCACATTCATACACCAGAGCAACATTCACACATTCATACACCACAGCAACATTCATACACCAGTGCAACATTCTCACACTTTCATACACCACAGCAACATTCACACTTTCATACATCAGTGCAACATTCTCACATACACCAGAGCAACATTCTCACACATTCATACACCAGAGCAACGTTCACGCACGTTCATACACCAGTGCAACGTTCTCACGTTCATACACCAGTGCAACATTCACACATTCATACACCAGAGCAACATTCACACTTTCATACACCAGTGCAACATTCACACACATTCATACACCAGTGCAACATTCACACACATTCATACACCAGTGCAACATTCACACGTTCATACACCAGCGCAACATTCACACACGTTCATATACAGAGTGCAACATTCACACATTCATACACAGAGCAACATTCACACACCAGAGCAACATTCACACACGTTCATACACCAGAGCAACATTCTCACACATTCATACACCAGAGCAACATTCACACATTCATACACCAGTGCAACATTCACACACATTCATACACCAGAGCAACATTCACACATTCATACACCAGTGCAACATTCTCACATTCATACACCAGAGCAACATTCATACACCAGTGCAACATTCTCACACGTTCATACACCAGTGCAACATTCACACACATTTATACAGCAGAGCAACATTCACACTTTCATACATCAGTGCAACATTCACACACATTCATACACACCAGTGCACATTCATACGCAGTGCAGCATTCTCACATTTCATAGACCAGTGCAACATTTTCACACTTTCATACACCAGAGCAACATTCACACTTTCATACATCATTGCAACATTCTCACGCGATTATACACCAGAGCAACATTAACACTTTCATACATCAGTGCAACATTCACACATACACCAGAGCAACATTCACACACATTCATACACCAGCAACATTCACACTTTCATACACCAGTGCAACATTCACACATTCATACACCAGTGCATACACCAGAGCAACATTCACACATTCATACACCAGTGCAACATTCACACACATTCATACACCAGTGCAACATTCACGCACATTCATACACCAGTGCAACATTCACATTCATACACCAGTGCAACATTCACGCATTTCATACACCAGTGCAACATTCACACACGTTCATACACCAGTGCAACATTCAGCGTTCATACACCAGTGCAGCATTCACACACGTTCATACACCAGTGCAACGTTCACACACGTTCATACACCAGGCAACATTCACGCATTCATACACCAGTGCAACATTCACACACGTTCATACACCAGTGCAACATTCACACACGTTCATACACCAGTGCAACGTTCACACACATTCATACACCAGTGCAACATTCACACACGTTCATACACCAGAGCAACATTCACACTTCATACACCAGTGCAACATTCACACACGTTCATACACCAGTGCAACATTCACACATTCATGCACCAGAGCAACATTCGCACGCACGTTCGTACACCGGTGCAACGTTCACGCACGTTCATAACACATTCATACACCAGAGCAACATTCACACATTCATACACCAGGCAACATTCACACACATTCATACACCACAGTGCAACATTCACACATTCATACACCAGTGCAACATTCTCACATTCATACACCAGCAACATTCACGCTTTCATACACCAGTGCAACATTCACGCACGTTCATACACCAGTGCAACATTCACACACATTCATACAGAGGCAACATTCACGCACTTTCATACACCAGCAACATTCACACACGTTCATACACCAGTGCAACATTCACACGTTCATACACCAGTGCAACATTCACGCACATTCATACACCAGAGCAACATTCACGCACGTTCATACACCAGCAGCAACGTTCACGCACACGTTCATACACCAGTGCAACATTCACATTCATACACCAGTGCAACATTCACGCACACGTTCATACACCAGTGCAACATTCACACGTTCATCATACACCACAACATTCACACATTCATACACCAGAGCAACATTCACACATTCATACACCAGTGCAACATTCACACGCATTCATACACCAGTGCAACATTCACACGTTCATACACCAGTGCAACATTCTCACACATTCATACACCAGAGCAACATTCACACGTTCATACACCACAGCAACATTCACGCTTTCATACACCAGTGCAACGTTCTCACATGTTCGCATACGCAGAGCAACATTCATACACCATAGCAACATTCTCCACATTCATACACCAGTGCAACATTCACACACATTCATACACCAGGCAACATTCACACATTCATACACCAGTGCAACATTCTCACACACGTTCATACACCAGTGCAACATTCACACTTTCATACACCAGTGCAACATTCACCACGTTCATACACCAGGCAACGTTCACACGTTCATCACGTTCATAC
The DNA here is from genome assembly GCA_024349245.1 of Neodontobutis hainanensis. Classification (NCBI taxonomy): domain Eukaryota; kingdom Metazoa; phylum Chordata; class Actinopteri; order Gobiiformes; family Odontobutidae; genus Neodontobutis; species Neodontobutis hainanensis. The sequence goes on from JALDNG010006270.1 coordinate 26,970, forward strand.
ACCAGAGCAACATTCACACACGTTCATACACCAGTACATTCATTCACACATTCATACACCAGTGCAACATTCACACACATTCATACACCAGTGCAACATTCACGCATTCATACACCAGTGCAACATTCACGCACATTCATACGCCAGTGCAACATTCATTCGCACATTCATACACCATTGCAACATTCTCACACGTTCATACACCAGTGCAACATTCACGCACATTCATACACCAGTGCAACGTTCACACATTCATACACCAGGCAACATTCACGCACGTTCATACGCAGAGCAACATTCACACACATTCATACACCAGTGCAGCAACATTCACATTCATACACCAGTGCAACATTCACACATTCATACACCAGTGCAACATTCACACATACGTTATACACCAGTGCAACATTCACGCACATTCATACACCAGTGCAACATTCACACGTTCATACACCAGTGCAACATTCACACACATTTCATACACCAGGCAACGTTCACACACGTTCATACACCAGAGCAACATTCACACGTTCATACACCAGGCAACGTTCACGCACGTTCATACACCAGTGCAACATTCTCACGCATTCATACACCAGTGCGCATTCACACATTCATACACCAGAGCAACATTCACGCACATTCATACACCGCAACATTCACACATTCATACACCAGTGCAACATTCTCACACACGTTCATACACCAGAGCAACATTCACACGTTCATACACCAGTGCAACATTCACACACGTTCATACACCAGTGCAACATTCACACGTTCATACACCAGGCAACGTTCACACGTTCATACACCAGGCAACATTCACACATTCATACACCAGAGCAACATTCTCACACGTTCATACACCAGTGCAACATTCACGCGTTCATACACCAGAGCAGCATTCTCACACGTTCATACGCACAGAGCAACGTTCACACACGTTCATACACCAGTGCAACATTCACACATTCATACACCGAGCAACATTCACATTCATACACCAGTGCAACATTTCACACGTTCATACACCACAGCAACGTTCACACATTCATACACCAGTGCAACATTTCACACGTTCATACGCCAGTGCAGCATTCACACATTCGCACGTTCATACACCAGGCAACGTTCACACGTTCATACACCAGTGCAACATTCACGCATTCATACACCACAGCACATTCACACTTTCACGCACGTTCATACGCATGCAGCGTTCATGCACGTTCATACGCGGTGCAGTTGCAACATTCATACACCGGTGCAACATTCACGCACGTTCATGCACCGTTGCAACGTTCACGCACGTTCATACACCAGAGCAACATTCACACATTCATACACCAGTGCAACATTCACGTTCATACACCAGAGCAACAATTCAACACATTCATACACCAGAGCAGTGCAACGTTCTCATTCATACACCAGAGCAACATTCACACACATTCATACACCAGTGCAACATTCTCACACGTTCATACACCAGAGCAACATTCACACGTTTCATACACCAGTGCAACATTCACACGTCATACACCAGTGCAACATTATGCACGTTCATACACCAGTGCAACATTCACGCACATTCATACACCAGTGCAACATTCGCACGTTCATACACCAGTGCAACATTCACGCACGTTTATACACCAGTGCAACATTCACACATTCATACACCAGTGCAACATTCACACATTCATACACCAGTGCAACATTCACACATTCATACACCACCACCAGTGCAACATTCACACACATTCATACACCACACACATTCATACACCAGAGCAACATTCACACATTCATACACCAGTGCAACATTCACACGTTCATACACCAGCAAGCATTCACACATTCATACACAGGCAACATTCACGCACGTTCATACACCAGTGCAACATTCACACATTCATACACCAGTGCAACATTCACACGTTCATACACCAGAGCAACATTCACGCATTCATACACCAGTGCAACATTCACACACATTCATACACCAGTGCAACATTCGCACGTTCATACACCAGTTGCAACATTCACACACGTTCATACACCAGTGCAACATTCACACATTCATACACCAGTGCAACATTCACACGTTCATACACCAGTGCAACATTCACACGTTCATACACCGGTGCACCAGTGCAGCATTCGCACGTTCATACGCAGAGCAACATTCACACGTTCATACACCAGTGCAACATTCTCACATTCATACACCAGTGCAACATTCTCACATTCATACACCAGAGCAACATTCACACATTCATACACCAGTGCAACATTCACACACGTTCATACACCAGTGCAACATTCACACACGTTCATACACCAGTGCAACATTCACACATTCATACACCAGTGCAACATTCTCACGCATTCATACACCAGAGCAACATTCACACACATTCATTCAGTGCAGCATTCTCACGTTCATACACCAGAGCAACATTCACACGTTCATACACCAGTGCAACATTCACACACATTCATACACCAGAGCAACATTCTCACACGTTCATACACCAGTGCAACGTTCACGCACATTCATACACCAGAGCAACATTCACACGTTCATACACCAGAGCAACATTCACACATTCATACACCAGTGCAACATTCACACACATTCATACACCAGTGCAACATTCACACACATTCATACACCAGGCAACATTCACGCACATTCATACACCAGAGCAACATTCACACGCGTTCATACACCAGTGCAACATTCACACATTCATACACCAGTGCAACATTCACACATTCATACACCAGTGCAACATTCACACACATTCATACACCAGTGCAACATTCACACACATTCATACACCAGTGCAACATTCACGCACACATTCATACACCAGTGCAACATTCGCACGTTCATACACACGTTCATACACCAGTGCAACATTCACCACACGTTCATACACCAGGCAACATTCTCACGCATTCATGCACCGGTGCACATTCACGCACACCATTGCAACATTCATACACCAGTGCAACATTCACATTCATACACCAGTGCAACATTCTCACACGTTCATACACCAGTGCAACATTCACACACGTTCATACACCAGTGCAACATTCACACACATTCATACACCAGTGCAAGCATTCACACATTCATACACCAGAGCAACATTCTCACACGTTCATACGCAGTGCAACATTCACACATTCATACACCAGTGCAACATTCACACACGTTCATACACCAGAGCAAGCATTTCACACGTTCATACACCAGGCAACATTCACACACGTTCATACACCAGAGCAACATTCACACATTCATACACCAGTGCAACATTCACACATTCATACACCAGGCAACATTCACGTTCATACCACAGCATTCATACACCAGTGCAACATTCTCACACGTTCATACACCAGGCAACATTCACGCATTCATACACCAGTGCAACATTCTCACACGTTCATACACCAGAGCAACATTCACACACATTCATACACCAGTGCAACATTCACACATTCATACACCAGTGCAACATTCACACATTCATACACCAGTGCAACATTCACACACGTTCATACACCAGGCAACATTCACGCACATTCATACACCAGTGCAACATTCACACACGTTCATACACCAGTGCAACATTCACACACGTTCATACACCAGCAACATTCACACACACGTTCATACGCAGAGCAACATTCTCACACGTTCATACACCAGAGCAACATTCACGTTCACACACGCAGGCAACATTCACGCATTCATACACCAGTGCAACATTCACACACGTTCATACACCAGAGCAACATTCACACACATTCATACGCAGTGCAACATTCACACACATTCATACACCAGTGCAACATTCACACATTCATACACCAGTGCAACATTCTCACACATTCATACACCAGTGCAACATTCACACACGTTCATACACCAGGCAACATTCACGCGTTCATACACCAGTGCAACATTCACACACGTTCATACACCAGTGCAACATTCACGCACACATTCATACACCAGTGCAACATTCTCACACGTTCATACACCAGAGCAACATTCTCACACATTCATACACCAGTGCAACATTCACACATTCATACATCATTGCAACATTCACACATTCATACACCAGTGCAACATTCACGCACGTTCATACACCAGTGCAACATTCTCACACTTTCATACATCAGTGCAACATTCACACATACACCAGAGCAACATTCTCACACATTCATACACCAGAGCAACATTCACACACATTCATACACCAGTGGAACAGTCACACATTCATACAGGTTGCAACATTCACACGTTCATACACCAGAGCAACATTCACGCACGTTCATACACCAGTTGCAACATTCACACACGTTCATACACCAGTGCAACATTCACGCACATTCATACACCAGTGCAACATTCACACGTTCATACACCAGTGCAACATTCACACACGTTCATACGCCACCAGTGCAACATTCACACGTTCATACGCAGTGCAACATTCTCACACATTCATACACCAGCCAGAGCAACATTCTCACACATTCATACACCAGAGCAACATTCACACACGTTCATACACCAGTGCAACATTCACGCACGTTCATACACCAGTGCAACATTCTCACACATTCATACACCAGTGCAACATTCACACGCATTCATACACCAGTGCAACATTCACACATTCATACACCAGTGCAACATTCACACACGTTCATACACAGAGTGCAACATTCACGCATTCATGCACCAGTTCATACATTCAACGTTCATACACCAGTGCAACGTCATACACCAGAGCACACATTCCATACACCAGGCAACATTCACGCACATTCATACACCACAGCAACATTCACACATTCATACACCAGTGCAACGTTCTCACATTCATACACCAGTGCAACATTCACGCACATTCGCACCAGTGCAACATTCTCACATTCATACACCAGAGCAGCATTCTCACACATTCATACACCAGAGCAACGTTCACGCACGTTCATACACCAGTGCAACATTCACGCACGTTCATACACCAGTGCAACATTCGCACGTTCATACACCAGTGCAACATTCACACATTCATGCACCAGTGCAACATTCACACACATTCATACACCAGAGCAACATTCACGCACGTTCATACACCAGTGCAACATTCACACATTCATACACCAGTGCAACATTCACACACATTCATACACCAGAGCAACATTCACACACGTTCATACACCAGTGCAACATTCGCACACGTTCATACACCAGTGCAAGCATTCACATTCATACACCAGTGCAACATTCACACGTTCATACAGCAACATTCACACACATTCATACACCAGTGCAACATTCACACATTCATACACCAGGCAACATTCACACACGTTCATACACCAGTGCAACATTCACATTCATACACCAGAGCAACATTTCATTCATTCACCAGTGCAACATTCATACACGTTCATACACCAGGCAACGTTCACACGCACGTTCATACACCAGTGCGGCATTCACACGTTCATACACCGTGCAACGTTCATACACCAGTGCAACATTCGCACGCGTTCATACCAGGCACATTCACGCACACGTTTCACCGGAGCAACATTCACACACATTCATACACCAGAGCAACATTCACACGTTCATACACCAGTGCAACATTCACACAGCATTCATACACCGTGCAGCATTCACACATTCATACACCAGTGCAACATTCACACGTTCATGCACCAGTGCAACATTCACACACGTTCATACACCAGAGCAACATTCACACACGTTCATACACCAGAGCAACATTCACACACATTCATACACCAGTGCAACATTCACACACGTTCATACACCAGTGCAACATTCACACACGTTCATACACCAGAGCAACATTCCGCACACATTCATACACCAGAGCAACATTCACACGTTCATACACCAGTGCAACGTTCACACATTCATACACCAGTGCAACATTCACACATTTTATACACCAGCAACATTGCACACATTCATACACCAGTGCAACATTCACACATTCATACACCAGTGCAACATTCACGCACATTCGCGACCAAACACACGTTCATACACCAGTGCAACATTCACACACGTTCATACACCGTGCAACATTCACACACGTTCATACACCAGTGCAACATTCACACATTCATACACCAGTGCAACATTCACACATTCATACACCGGTGCAACATTCACACGTTCATGCACCAGGCAACATTCACGTTCATTCAGGCAACATTCACGCACGTTCATACACCAGAGCAACATTCACACACATTCATACACCAGTGCAACATTCACACATTCATACACCAGTGCAACATTCACGCACGTTCATACACCAGCAACATTCACGTTCATACACCAGTGCAACATTCACGCACGTTCATACGCAGTGCAACATTCACACATTCATACACCAGTTGCAACATTCGCACGTTCATACACCAGGCAGCATTCACACGTTCATACACCAGGCAACATTCACACATTCATACACCAGGTTACACACGCACGTTCATGCACCAGTTACGTTCACTCGCACGTTCATACACCAGGGCAACGTTCACACATTCATACCAGTGCAACGTTCACACACATTCATACACCAGTGCAACATTCACGTTCATACACGCAACATTCACGTTTTACACCAGTGCAACATTCACACACATTCATACACCAGGCAACATTCACACACGTTCATACACCAGACAACATTCACACACGTTCATACACCAGCAACATTCACATTCATACACCAGTGCAACATTCACCGCACGTTCATACACCAGTGCAGCATTCACACACGTTCATACACCAGTGCAACGTTCACGCATTCATACACCAGGTGCAACGTTCACACGTTCATACACCAGAGCAACATTCACGCATTCATACGCAGTGCAACATTCACGCACACGTTCATACACCAGTGCAACATTCATGCACACCAGTGCAACATTCACACATTCATAGCAGCAATTCACACACACATTCATACACCAGCAACATTCACACATTCATACACCAGTTGCAACATTCACACATTCATACACCAGAGCAACATTCACACATTCATACACCAGCCAGAGCAACATTCATACACCAGTGCAACATTCACACACATTTCATACACCAGTGCAACATTCACGCATTCATACACCAGAGCAACATTCACACATTCATACACCAGTGCAACATTTCACACGTTCACCAGCCATCATTCACACGTTCATGCACCAGAGCAACATTCACGTTCATACACCAGTGCAACGTTCACGTTCATACACCAGTGCAACGTTCTCGCATTCATACACACCAGGCAACATTCACACACATTCATACACCAGTGCAACATTCACGCACATTCATACACCAGGCAACGTTCACACACGTTCATGCACCAGTGCAACATTCACACACATTCATACACCAGAGCATTCACACATTCATACACCAGTGCAACGTTGCACGTTCATACACCAGTGCAACATTCACGCACGTTCATGCACCAGAGCAACGTTCACACATTCATACGCCAGTGCAACGTTCGCACATTCATACACCAGAGCAACATTCGCACGTTCATACACCAGTGCAACGTTCACACGTTCATACACCAGTGCAACGTTCACGCACGTTCATACACCAGAGCAACATTCACACGTTCATACACCAGTGCAACATTCACACACATTCATACACCAGTGCAACATTCACACACATTCATACACCAGAGCAACATTCTCACACATTCATACACCAGTGCAACATTCATCACACATTCATACACCAGTGCAACATTCACACGATTCATACACCAGGCAACATTCACACACGTTCATACACCAGTGCAACATTCACACATTCATACACCAGAGCAACATTCACACATTCATACACCAGTGCAACATTCTCACGTTCATACACCAGTGCAACATTCACACACGTTCATGCACCAGTGCAACATTCACACACATTCATACACCAGAGCAACATTCACACACATTCATGCACCAGTGCAACATTCACACACATTCATACACCAGTGCAACATTCACACATTCATACACCAGTGCAACATTCACACATTCATACACCAGGCAACATTCACACGTTCATACACCAGAGCAACATTCACACGTTCATGCACACCAGAGCAACATTCACGTTCATACACCAGTGCAACATTCTCACACATTCATACACCAGTGCAACGTTCACGCACATTCATACACCAGGCAACATTCAGCACATTCATACACCAGAGCAACGTTCACACGTTCATACACCAGTGCAACATTCACACATTCATACACCAGCAACATTCACGCATTCATACACCAGCAGAGCAACATTCATACACCAGTGCAACATTCATACACCAGTGCAACATTCACACATTCATACACCAGTGCAACATTCACACACATTCATACACCAGTGCAACATTCACACACATTCATACACCAGAGCAACATTCACACACGTTCATATACTAGAGCAACAGTCACACATTCATACACCAGTGCAACATTCACACGTTCATACACCAGAGGCAACATTCACACGTTTCATACCAGTTGCAACGTTCACGCACATTCATACCAGTGCAACGTTCACGCATTCATGCACCAGTGCAACATTCACGCACGTTCATACACCAGCAACATTCTACACGTTCATACCAGTGCAACGTTCACGCATTCATACACCAGAGCAACATTCACACACATTCATACACCAGTGCAACATTCACACACATTCATGCACCAGGCAAGCAACATTCATACACCAGTGCAACATTCATACACCAGAGCAACATTCTCGCACATTCATACACCAGTGCAACATTCACACACATTCATACACCAGGCAACATTCACACGTTCATACACCAGTGCAACGTTCACGTTCATACACCAGAGCAACATTCTCACGTTCATGCACCAGTTGCAACATTCTCACACATTCATACACCAGGAGCAACGTTCACGCACATTCGCCACGCAGTGCAACATTCACACATTCATACACCAGTGCAACATTCACACATTCATACACCAGTGCAACATTCACACACATTCATACACCAGTGCAACATTCACACACATTCATACACCAGTGCAACATTCTCACACATTCATACACCAGTGCAACATTCACACACATTCATACACCAGTGCAACATTCACACATTCATACACCAGAGCAAGCATTCGCACGTTCATACACCAGTGCAACATTCACACGTTCATACACCAGAGCAACATTCACGCACGTTCATACACCAGTGCAACATTCATACGCACAACGTTCATACACCAGTGCAACGTTCACACACATTCATGCACACCAGTGAGCAACATTCACACGTTCATACACCAGTGCAACATTCACACGTTCATACACCAGTGCAACATTCACGCATTCATACACCAGTGCAACATTCACGCACGTTCATACGCAGAGCAACATTCATACACGTTCATACCAACAGCATTTCGCACGTTCATACGCAGCAACGTTCACGCACATTCATACACCAGTGCAACGTTCACGCACGTTTACAGCAGTGCAACATTCACGCACATTCATACACCAGTGCAACATTCACACGTTCATACACCAGTGCAACATTCACGCACGTTCATACACCAGAGCAACATTCACGCACGTTCATACACCAGAGCAACATTCACGCACATTCATACACCAGTGCAACATTCACACATTCATACACCAGTGCAACATTCACACATTCATACACCAGTGCAACATTCACACGTTCATACACCAGTGCAACATTCACGCACATTCATACCAGTGCAACATTCACACGTTCATACACCAGTGCAACATTCACACACATTCATACACCAGTGCAACATTCACACATTCATACACCAGTGCAACATTCACACATTCTACACCAGTGCAACATTCACACATTCGTACACCAGTTACGTTCACACATTCATACGCCAGGAGCAACGTTCGCACACATCGTACACCAGTGCAACATTCACACATTCATACACCAGTGCAACATTCACACATTCATACACCAGGCAACATTCACACGTTCATACACCAGTGCAACATTCACACATTCATACACCAGTGCAACATTCACGCACGTTCATACACCAGAGCAACATTCAACATTCATACACCAGAGCATTTCACACACGTTCATGCCATACACCAGTTACGCGTTCACGCACGTTCATACACCAGTGCAACATTCTCACACATTCATACACCAGTGCAACATTCACGCATTCGTTCATACATTCATACACTTCATACATACACAACATTCATACACTTCATACACCAGTGCAACATTCACATTCATACACCAGTGCAACATTCACCAGTGCAACATTCACACACATTCATACACCAGAGCAACATTCACACATTCATACACCAGTGCAACATTCTCACACATTCATACACCAGTGCAACATTCACACATTCATACACCAGAGCAACATTCACACATTCATACACCAGTGCAACATTCACACACATTTATACACCAGTGCAACATTCACACATTTATACACCAGTGCAACATTCACACATTCATACACCAGTGCAAAATTCACACATTCATACACCAGAGCAACATTGACACACATTCATACACCAGAGCAACATTCACACACAGTCATACGCCAGAGCAACATTGACACACATTCATACACCAGAGCAACATTCACACATTCATACACCAGGCAACATTCACACATTCATACACCAGTGCAACATTCACGCACATTCATACACCAGTGCAACATTCACACACATTCATACACCAGTGCAACATTCACACATTCATACACCAGTGCAACGTTCTCACATTCATACACCAGTGCAACATTCACACATTCATACACCAGTGCAACATTCACACACGTTCATACACCAGAGCAACATTCACGCACGTTCATACACCAGGCAACATTCACACGTTCATACACCGGTGCAGCGTTCACACGTTCATACACCAGTGCAACATTCACGCACATTCATACACCAGTGCAACATTCACGCACGTTCATACACCAGTGCAACATTCACACATTCATACACCAGAGCAACATTCATACACGTTCATACACCAGCAACATTCGCACATTCATACACCAGTGCAACATTCACACATTCATACACCAGCAACATTCACGCACGTTCATACACCAGTGCAACATTCACACATTCATACACCAGTGCAACATTCACACGTTCATACACCAGTGCAACATTCACACACGTTCATACACCAGTGCAACATTCACACACGTTCATACACCAGGCAACATTCACACGTTCATACACCAGAGCAACATTCACACGTTCATACACCAGTGCAACATTCACGCATTCATACGCAGGCAACATTCTCACACGTTCATACGCCGGTGCAGCAACATTCGCACATTCATACACCAGTGCAACATTCACGCACATTCATACACCGGTGCAACATTCACACATTCATACACCAGTGCAACATTCTCACACATTCATACACCAGGCAACATTCACATTCATTTCACCAGTGCAACATTCACACACGTTCATACACCAGTGCAACATTCACACATTCATACACCAGTGCAACATTCACGTTCATACACCAGTGCAACATTCACACATTCATACACCAGTGCAACATTCACGCACATTTATACACCAGTGCAACATTCACACACATTCATACACCAGTGCAACATTCACACGTTCATACACCAGTGCAACATTCGCACATTCATGCACACGTTCGCCAGTGCAACATTCACGCACGTTCATACACCAGTGCAACATTCACACACATTCATACACCAGTGCAACATTCACACGTTCATACACCAGTGCAACATTCACACATTCATACACCAGTGCAACATTCACGCACGTTCATACACCAGTGCAACATTCACACACGTTCATACACCAGAGCAACATTCACACACATTCATACACCAGTGCAACATTCACGCACATTCATACACCAGAGCAACATTCTCACAGCAACATTCACACATTCATACACCAGAGCAACATTCGCACTTTCATACATAAGGCAACATTCACACATTCATACACCAGTGCAACATTCACACATTCATACCAGTGCAACATTCACGCACGTTCATACACCAGTGCAGCATTCACACGCATTCATACACCAGTGCAACATTCACACATTCATACACCAGGCAACATTCTCACACATTCATACACCAGTGCAACGCATTCACGCACATTCATGCACCAGAGCAACATTCACACACATTTACCACAGTGCAACATTCACATTCATACACCAGGCAACATTCACGCATTCATGCACCAGTGCAACATTCACACGTTCATACACCAGTGCAACATTCACACACATTCATACACCAGGCAACATTCACGCACGTTCATACACCAGTGCAACGTTCAGCATTCATACACCAGTGCAACATTCACGCACATTCATACACCAGTGCAACATTCGCACGTTCATACACCAGGCAACATTCACACATTCATACACCAGTGCAACATTCACACATTCATACACCAGTGCAACATTCACGCACATTCATACACCAGTGCAACATTCACGCACATTCGCATACCAGGCAACATTCACACATTCATACACCGTGCAACATTCACACGTTCATACACCAGGCAACATTCAGCACGTTCATACCACCAGAGTCACACGTTCATACACCAGTGCAACATTCACACGCAGTACACCAGAGCAGCATTCACACATTCATACACCAGTGCAACATTCACGCACATTCATACACCAGTGCAACATTCACACACATTCATACACCAGTGCAACATTTCACGTTCATACACCAGAGCAACATTCTCACACGTTCATACACCAGAGCAACATTCACACATTCATACACCAGTGCAACATTCACACATTCATACACCAGAGCAACATTCTCACACATTCATACACCAGTGCAACATTCACGCACGTTTATACACCAGTGCAGCAACATTCACACATTCATACACCAGCAACATTCACACATTCATACACCAGTGCAAGCATTCACGCACGTTCATACACCAGTGCAACGTTCACACGTTCATACACCAGAGCAACATTCACACATTCATCACACCAGGCAACATTCACGTTCATACACCAGTGCAACATTCACGCACGTTTCATACACCAGCAACATTCGCACATTCATACACCAGTTCAACATTCTCACATACACCAGAGCAACATTCACACACGTTCATACACCAGGCAACATTCACACATTCATACACCAGTGCAACATTCACACACACGTTCATACACCAGTGCAACATTCACACATTCATACACCAGAGCAACATTCACACATTCATACACCGTGCAACATTCACGCACACGTTCATACACCAGTGCAACATTCACACGTTCATACACCAGTGCAACATTCACGCATTCATACACCAGTGCAACATTCACGCACGTTCATACGCAGGCAACATTCGCACATTCATACACCAGAGCAACATTCACGCACGTTCATACACCAGTGCAACATTCACACACTTCATACACCAGTGCAACATTCACACATTCATACACCACACGTTCACACATTCATACGCAAAATTCACACACGTTCATACACCAGGCAACATTACACCACACGTTCATACACCAGGCAACATTCACGCACGTTCATACCAGTGCAACATTCACACATTCATACACCAGTGCAACATTCACGCACGTTCATACACCAGTGCAACATTCACGCACATTCATACCGGAGCAACATTCGCACGTTCATACACCAGTGCAACGTTCACATTCATACACAGGCAACGTTCACACATTCATACACCAGGCAACATTCACACGTTCATACGCCAGTTGCAACATTCACACGTTCATACACCCGGAGCAACATTCTCACACATTCATACCAGAGCAACATTCACACACATTCATACACCAGTGCAACATTCTCACACATTCATACACCAGTGCAACATTCGCACATTCATACACCAGTGCAACATTCACGTTCATACACCAGTGCAACATTCACACACGTTCATACCAGTTCTTCGCACATTTACACCAGCAACATTCACGTTCACACCAGTGCAACATTCACACGTTCATACACCAGTGCAACATTCACGCATTCATACACCAGTGCAACGTTCACACATTCATACGCCAGAGCCAGCATTCACACGTTCATGCACCAGTGCAACATTCACGCACATTCATACACCAGTGCAACATTCACCACACGTTCATACACCAGTGCAACGTTCACGTTACGCAGTGCAACATTCGCACATTCATACACCAGAGCAACATTCACGCACGTTCATACACCAGAGCAACGTTCGCACGTTCATACACCAGTGCAACATTCACGCACATTCATACACCAGGCAACATTCACACGCACATTCATACACCAGTGCAACATTCACACGTTCATACACCAGGAGCAACGTTCACACATTCATACACCAGTGCAACATTCTCGTTCATACGCAGGCAACGTTCGCACGTTCATGCACCAGCAACATTCGCACGTTCGTACACCAGAGCAACATTCTCACACATTCATACACCAGTGCAACATTCACACATTCATACACCAGTGCAACATTCTCACACACGTTCATACACCAGAGCAACATTCACGCACATTCATACACCAGTGCAACATTCACACATTCATACACCAGTGCAACATTCACACATTCATACACCAGTGCAACATTCACACGTTCATACACAGAGCATTCACACACGTTCATACACCAGTGCAACATTCACACACATTCATACACCAGTGCAACATTCACACATTCATACACCAGTGCAACATTCACGCATTCATACACCAGTGCAACATTCACGCATTCATACACCAGTGCAGCATTCGCACATTCATACACCAGAGCAACATTCACACACGTTCATACACCAGTGCAACATTCACACATTCATACACCAGTGCAACATTCACACGTTCATACACCAGTGCAACATTCACACACACATTCATACACCAGTGCAACATTCACACATTCATACACCAGTGCAACATTCTTCACATTCATACACCAGTGCAACATTCACACACGTTCATACACCAGTGCAACATTCACGCACACATTCATACACCAGGCAACGTTCACGCGTTCATACACCAGTGCAACATTCTGCACGTTCATACACCAGGCAACATTCACACACGTTCATACACCAGAGCAATTCACGTTCATACACCAGTGCAACATTCACACGTTCATACACCAGAGCAACATTCACGCGTTCATACACCAGAGCAACATTCACACACATTCATACACCAGTGCAACATTCACACATTCATACACCAGGCAACATTCACACATTCATACACCAGTGCAACATTCGCACATTCATACACCAGAGCAACATTCGTTCACGCACATTCACACACCAGAGCAACATTCGCACGTTCATACACCAGTGCAACATTCACACATTCATACACCAGTGCAACGTTCACACGCATTCATACACCAGGCAGCATTCACGTTTCATACACCAGTGCAACATTCACACACGTTCCATTCACGTTCATACACCAGAGCAACATTCACACGTTCATACACCAGTGCAACATTCACACACGTTCATACGGCAACATTCACACATTCATACACCAGTGCAACATTCACACACATTCATACACCAGTGCAGCATTCATCACACATTCATACACCAGTGCAACATTCACACACACATTCATACACCAGTGCAACATTCACACAACCAGAGCAACATTCACACATTCATACACCAGTGCAACATTCACACAGATTTATACACCAGTGCAACATTCTCACATTCATACACCAGTGCAACATTCACACATTCATACACCAGAGCAACATTCACACACATTCATACACCAGAGCAACATTCACACGTTCATACACCAGAGCAACATTCACACACGTTCATATACTAGAGCAACATTCACACACGTTCATATACTAGAGCAACATTCACACACCAGAGCAAAATTCACACATTCATACACCAGTGCAACATTCTCACACATTCATACACCAGAGCAACATTCACACATTCATACACCAGAGCAACATTCACACATTCATACACCAGAGCAACATTCACACGTCATACACCAGTGCAACGTTCACACACATTCATACACCAGTGCAACATTCACACATTCATGCACCAGTGCAAGCATTCACACACGTTCATACACCAGAGCAACATTCACACATTCGTTCACCACAGCAACATTCACGCATTCATACGCAGTTGCAACATTCACACGTTCATACAGCCAGTGCAGCAGCATTCACACACGTTCATACACCAGTGCAACATTCACACGTTCATACACCAGTGCAAGCATTCACGCACGTTTACACCAGTTGCACGGCATTCACACGCACATTCATACACCAGAGCAACATTCACGTTCATACACCAGTGCAACATTCACACACATTCATACACCAGTGCAACATTCACACACATTCATACAGTGCAACGTTCATACACATTCATTCGCACCAGTGCAACATTCACACATTCATACACCAGTGCAACATTCACATTCATACACCAGTGCAACATTCACACACGTTCATACACCAGTGCAACATTCACACATTCATACACCAGTGCAACATTCACACACGTTCATACACCAGTGCAACATTCACGCACTTTCATACACAGCAACATTCACACACGTTCATACACCAGAGCAACATTCACGCATTCATACACCAGTGCAACATTCACACGTTCATACACCAGAGCAACATTCATACACCAGTGCAACATTCTCACACATTCATACACCACAGCAACATTCACACATTCATACACCACAGCAACATTCATACACCAGTGCAACATTCTCACACTTTCATACACCAGAGCAACATTCACACTTTCATACATCAGTGCAACATTCTCACGCGTTCATACACCAGAGCAACATTAACACTTTCATACATCAGTGCAACATTCACACATTCATACACCAGAGCAACATTCACACATTCATACACCAGTGCAACATTCACACACATTCATACACCAGTGCAACATTCACACATTCATACACCAGTGCAACATTCACACGTTCATACACCAGAGCAACATTCGCACATTCATACACCACAGCAGCATTCATACACCAGTGCAACATTCACGCTTTCATACACCAGAGCAACATTCACGTTCATACAGTGCAACATTCTCACGTACACCAGAGCAACATTCACACATTCATACACCACAGCAACATTCACACGTTCATACATGCAACATTCACGTTCATACACCAGAGCAACATTCACACGTTCATACACCAGAGCAACATTCACACATTCATACACCAGGCAACATTCACACATTCATACACCAGTGCAACATTCACGCACGTTCATACACCAGGCAACATTCACACGTTCATACACCAGAGCAACGTTCACACATTCATACACCAGAGCAACATTCACACGTTCATACACCACAGCAACATTCACACATTCATACACCAGTGCAACATTCACACATTCATACACCAGAGCAACATTCATACACCAGTGCACACATTCACATTCACACAGGCAACATTCTCACACATTCATACGCAGAGCAACATTCACACGTTTCATACACCAGCAACATTCACACACATTCATACACCAGAGCAACATTCACACATTCATACACCAGTGCAACATTCACGCACATTCATACACCAGTGCAACTTCACGTTCATACACAGTGCAGCATTCACACGTTCACATACACAGGCAACATTCACACATTCATACACCAGTGCAACATTCACACACGTTCATACACCAGTGCAACATTCACGCACGTTACACCAGTGCAACATTCACACTTTCATACACCAGATTCACACATTCACGCACGTTCATACACCAGTGCAACATTCACACATTCATACACCAGAGCAACATTCACACATTCATACACCAGTGCAACACACGTTCATACATAGAGCAACATTCACACGTTCATACACCAGTGCAACATTCACACACATTCATACACCAGCAACATTCACACACGTTCATACACCAGTGCAACATTCACACATTCATGCACCAGTGCAACATTCACACATTCATACACCACGCAACATTCATACACATCATTACACATTCTCACACATTCATACACCAGAGCAACATTCACACATTCATACACCAGCAACATTCACACACATTCATACACCAGAGCAACATTCACACATTCATACACCAGTGCAACATTCTCACACATTCATACACCAGTGCAACATTCACACGTTCATACACCAGTGCAACATTCACGCATTCATACACCAGAGCAACATTCGCACATTCATACACCAGCAGCATTCACGCACATTCACACCAGGCAACGTTCACGTTCACACCAGTGCAACATTCACGTTCATACACCATTGCGGCGTTCATTCATACACCAGCAACATTGCACATTCATACACCAGTGCAACGTTCACGCACGTTCATACGCAGACGTTCATACACCGTTCCGAGCAACATTCACGCACATTCATACACCAGTGCAACATTCACACATTCATACACCAGGCAACATTCACGCACGTTCATACACCGGTGCAACATTCACGCACGTTCATACACCAGTGCAACATTCACGCACGTTCATACACCAGTGCAACATTCACACGTTCATACACCAGTGCAACATTCACACGTTCATACACCAGTGCAACGTTCTCACACGTTTTACACCAGTGCAACATTCTCACGTTCATGCACCAGGCAACACGTTCACACGTTCATACACCGGTGCAAGCATTCGCACGTTCATACACCAGAGCAACATTCACGTTCATGCACCAGGCAACATTCACACATTCATACACCAGTGCAACATTCACACATTCATACACCAGTGCAACATTCTCACACGTTCATACACCAGAGCAACATTCACACATTCATACAGTGCAACATTCACACACATTCATACACCAGAGCAACATTCACACTTTCATACACCAGTGCAACATTCACACATTCATACACCAGTGCAACATTCACACATTCATACACCAGTGCAACATTCACACATTCATACACCAGTGCAAGCATTCACACATTCATACACCAGAGCAACGTTCACATTCATACACCAGTGCAACATTCACACGTTCATACACCAGAGCAACATTCACATTCATCACGCAGTGCAACATTCACGCACGTTCATACACCAGTGCAACACATTCACACACGTTCATACACCAGTGCAACATTCACACACATTCATACACCAGAGCAACATTCACACATTCATACACCAGTGCAACATTCACACACATTTATACAGTGCAACATTCACACACGTTCATATGCACCAGTGCAACATTCACGCATTCATACACCAGTGCAACAGTTTCACGCACATTCATACACCAGGCAACATTCACGTTCATACACCAGAGCAACGTTCGTTCATACACCAGAGCAACATTCACACGTTCATACGCAACATTCACACGTTCATATACTGGCAACGTTCGCACATACAGAACATTCACGCACGTTCATACACCACACACGTTCACACGTTCATGCACCAGAGCAACATTCACACGTTCATACGCAGAGCAACATTCACACATTCATACACCAGAGCAACATTCACACATTCATACAGTGCAACATTCACACGTTCATACACCAGCAACATTCTCACATTCGTACACCAGTGCAACATTCTCACACATTCATACACCAGAGCAACATTCACACATTCATACACCAGCAACATTCACACGTTTCACATCAGTGCAACATTCACACATTTCATACACCAGAGCAACATTCACGCACATTCATACACCAGTGCAACGATTCTCACGTTCATACACCAGTGCAACATTCGCACACGTTCATACACCAGTGCAACATTCACACACATTCATACACCAGTGCAACATTCACACATTCATACACCAGTGCAACATTCACGCATTCATACACCAGTGCAACATTCACACACATTCATACACCAGTGCAACATTCACACACGTTCATACACCAGTGCAACATTCACACGCGTTCATACACCAGTGCAACATTCACACACGTTCATACACCAGCAACATTCACACATTCATACACCAGTGCAACATTCACACATTCATACACCACAGCAACATTCACGTTCATACACCAGTGCAACATTCACACACATTCATACACCAGCAACATTCACACATTCATACACCCAGTGCAACATTCACACACATTCATACACCAGTGCAACATTCGCACATTCATACACCAGAGCAACATTCACACGTTTCATACACCAGTGCAACATTCACACATTCATACACCAGAGCAACATTCACACATTCATACACCAGTGCAACATTCACACACATTTAACCAGGCAACATTCACACGTTCATGCAACCCACACATTCATACACCAGTGCAACATTCACACATTCATACACCAGGCAACATTCTCACACATTCATACACCAGAGCAACATTCACACACATTCATACACCAGTGCAACATTCACACGTTCATACACCAGGCAACATTCGCATTCATACACCAGAGCAACATTCACGCACGTTCATACACCAGTGCAACATTCACACATTCATACACCAGTGCAACATTCACACACATTCATACACCAGTGCAACATTCTCACACGTTCATGCACCACAGTGCAACATTCACACACATTTATACAGTGCAACATTCACACTTTCATACACCAGTGCAACATTCACACACATTCATACACCATTCACACACATTCATACACCAGTGCAACATTCACATTCATACACCAGAGCAACATTTCACGTTCATACACCAGGCAACATTCAGCACACATTCATACACCAGTGCAACATTCACACATTCACACCAGAGCAACATTCTCACATTCATACACCAGTGCAACATTCACACATTCATACACCAGTGCAACATTCTCACACATTCATACACCAGTGCAACATTCACACATTCATACACCAGTGCAACATTCACATTCATACACCAGTGCAACATTCACACATTCATACACCAGAGCAACATTCACGCACATTCATACGCAGTGCAACATTCCACACATATTCATACACCAGAGCAACATTCACGCGTTCATACACCAGTGCAACGTTCACACACATTCATACACCAGAGCAACATTCACACATTCATACACCAGTGCAACATTCTCACATTCATACACCAGAGCAACATTCACACGCATTCATACACCAGGCAACGTTCGCACGTTCATGCACGCAGGCAACATTCACACGTTCATACACCAGTGCAACATTCACGCACGTTCATACACCAGTGCAACATTCACACATTCATACACCAGTGCAACATTCTCACACATTCATACACCAGTGCAACATTCACACATTCATACACCAGTGCAACATTCACACGTTCATGCACCAGTGCAACATTCACACACGTTCATACACCAGTGCAACATTCACACATTCATACACCAGTGCAACATTCACACACGTTCATACACCAGTGCAACATTCATACACCAGTGCAACATTCACACACATTCATACACCAGTTGCAACATTCACGCACATTCATACACCAGTGCAACATTCACGCATTCATACACCAGTGCAACATTCACACGCATTCATACACCGACAGTCACGCATTCATGCACCGGTGCAACATTCACGCACATTCATACACCAGTGCAACATTCACGCATTCATACAGCAACATTCACACGTTCTACACCAGTGCAACATTCTCACGCACATTCATACACCAGTGCAACATTCGCACGTTCATACACCATGCAACATTACGCACATTCGCCATACGAGCAACGTTCACACGCATTCAGTTGCAACATTCACAGATTCATACACCAGTGCAACATTCTCACACGTTCATACACCAGGCAACATTCACACGTTCATACACCAGGCAACATTCACACATTCATACACCAGTGCAACATTCACACATTTATTCACCAGTGCAACATTCACACATTTCATACACCAGTGCAACATTCACACATTCATACACCAGTGCAACATTCACACATTCATACACCAGAGCAACATTCACACATTCATACACCAGAGCAACATTCACACGTTCATACACCAGTGCAACATTCACGCATTCATACACCAGTGCAACATTCACACATTCATACACCAGTGCAACATTCACACACGTTCATACACCAGTGCAACATTCACACACGTTCATACACCAGGCAACATTCACACACATTCATACACCAGTGCAACATTCACGCACATTCATACACCAGAGCAACATTCACACATTCATACACCAGTGCAACATTCACACATTCATACACCAGAGCAACATTCACACATTCATACACCAGTGCAACATTCACACACGTTCATACACCAGAGCAACATTCTCACATTCATACACCAGTGCAACATTCACGCACATTCATACACCAGTGCAACATTCACACACGTTCATACACCAGTGCAACATTCACACACGTTCATGCACCAGTGCAACATTCACGCACGTTCATACACCAGTGCAACATTCGCACACATTCATACACCAGTGCAACATTCACACATTCATACCAGTGCAACATTCACACATTCATACACCAGTGCAACATTCACACATTCATACACCAGTGCAACAACGTTCACGCTTTGCACGTGCAACGTTCACGCACATTCATACACCAGTGCAACATTCACACACATTCATACACCAGAGCAACATTCACACACATTCATACACCAGTGCAACATTCACACGTTCATACACCAGTGCAACATTCACACACATTCATACACCAGTGCAACATTCACACACATTCATACACCAGGCAACATTCACACACATTCATACACCAGAGCAACACATTCACACACGTTCATACACCAGTGCAACATTCACACAGCGTTCATACACCAGGCAACATTCACACACGTTCATACACCAGAGCAACATTCACGCACATTCATACACCAGTGCAACATTCACACGTTCATACACCAGAGCAACATTCACGCACGTTCATACACCAGTGCAACATTCACACACATTCATACACCAGACGCAACATTCACACACATTCATACACCAGTGCAACATTCACATTCATACACCAGTGCAACATTCACACACATTCATACACCAGTGCAACATTCACACACATTCATACACCAGAGCAACATTCACACGTTTCGCACCAGTGTGCAACATTCTCACGTTCGCACACGCAGAGCAACATTCATACACCAGTGCAACATTCTACCAGTGCAACATTCACACACATTCATACACCAGTGCATTCATACACCAGTGCAACATTCACACACGTTCATACACCAGTCACACACATTCATACACCAGTGCAACATTCACACACATTCATACACCAGTGCAACATTCACACATTCATACACCAGTGCAACATTCACACATTCATACACCAGTGCAACATTCACGCATTCATACACCAGAGCAACATTCACACGTTCATACACCAGTGCAACATTCACACGTTCATACACCAGTGCAACATTCACACACGTTCATACAGTGCAACATTCACACGTTCATACCAGAGCAACATTCACACATTCATACACCAGTGCAACATTCACACATTCATACAACACATTCATACACCAGTGCAACATTCACACATTCATACACCAGTGCAACATTCACACATTCATACACCAGTGCAACATTCACACATTCATACACCAGAGCAACATTCACACATTCATACACCAGTGCAACATTCACACACATTCATACACCAGTGCAACATTCACACACATTCATACACCAGTGCAACATTCATACACCGCACACATTCATACACCAGTGCAACATTCACACACGTTCATACGCAGGCAACGTTCACACATTCATACACCAGCAACATTCACACACGTTTCATGCACCAGGCAACATTCACACACGTTCATACACCAGTGCAACATTCACACACGTTCATACACCAGTGCAACATTCACACACATTCATACACCAGAGCAACATTCACACATTCATACACCAGAGCAACATTCACACGTTCATACACCAGAGCAACATTCACACGTTCATACACCAGAGCAACATTCACACGTTCATACACCAGTGCAACATTTCACACACATTCATACACCAGGCAACATTCACACACGTTCATACACCAGAGCAACATTCTCACACGTTCATACACCAGTGCAACATTCACACACGTTCATACACCAGTGCACATTCTCACACATTCATACACCAGTGCAACATTCGCACATTCATACACCAGTGCAACATTCACACGTTCATACACCAGAGCAACATTCACACATTCATACACCAGTGCAACATTCACACACATTCATACACCAGTGCAACATTCACACATTCATACACCAGTGCAACATTCACAGCACATTCATACACCAGTGCAACATTCACGCACGTTCATACACCAGTGCAACATTCACACGTTCATACACCAGTGCAACATTCACACACATTCATACACACAGAGCAACATTCACACATTCATACACCAGAGCAACATTCGCACGTTCATACACCAGTGCAACATTCACGCACGTTCATACACCAGTGCACATTCATACGCAGAGCAACATTCACACGTTCATACACCAGTGCAACATTCACACACGTTCATACACCAGTGCAACATTCACCTTTTACACAGTGCAGACATCATACACCACACATTCATACACCAGTGCAACATTCTCACACATTCATACACCAGAGCAACATTCACACATTCATACACCAGAGCAACATTCACACATTCATACACCAGTGCAACATTCACACATTCATACACCAGTGCAACATTCACATCACCAGTGCAACATTCTCACACATTCATACACCAGAGCAACATTCACGCACATTCATACACCAGTGCAACATTCACACACATTCATACACCAGTGCAACATTCACACACGTTCATACACCAGGAGCAACATTCACACATTCATACACCAGTGCAACATTCACGCACATTCATACACCAGTGCAACATTCACACACGTTCATACACCAGTGCAACATTCACACGTTCATACACCAGAGCAACATTCACGCACGTTCATACGCCAGAGCAACATTCACACGTTCATACACCAGTGCACATTCACACACGTTCATATACCAGTGCAACATTCACACGTTCATACACCAGCAACGTTCACACGTTCATGCACCGAGCAACATTCACGCACATTCATACGCAGTGCAACAACATTCGCACATTCATACACCAGTGCAACATTCTCACACATTCATACACCAGTGCAACATTCACACATTCATACACCAGTGCAACATTCACACGTTCATAACCAGAGCAACATTCACACATTCATACACCAGTGCAACATTCACACATTCATACACCAGTGCAACATTCACACATTCATACACCAGTGCAACATTCACACACATTCATACACCAGAGCAACATTCACACGTTCATACACCAGTGCAACATTCACGTTCATACACCAGTGCAACATTCACACACATTCATACACCAGAGCAACATTCACACACATTCATACACCAGTGCAACATTCACACATTCATACACCAGTGCAACATTCACACGTTCATACACCAGGCAACATTCACACACGTTCATACACCAGGCAACATTCACACGTTCATACACCAGGCAACATTCACACACGTTCATACACCAGGCAACATTCTCACGTTTCATACGCAGAGCAACAGTTCATACATTCCACATTCATACACCAGTGCAACATTCTCACACATTCATACACCAGTGCAACATTCACACATTCATACACCAGTGCAACATTCACACATTTCATGTCATACACCAGTGCAACATTCACACATTCATACACCAGTGCAACATTCACACACGTTCATACACCAGTTGCAACATTCACACACGTTCATACACCCAGTGCAACATTCACACTTTCATACACCAGAGCAACATTCACACACGTTCATACACCAGTGCAACATTCACGTTCATACAGTGCACATTCATACACCAGTGCAACATTCACACGTTCATACACCAGAGCAACATTCACGCACATTCATACCAGTGCAGCAACATTCACGTTCATACACCAGTGCAACATTCACACACATTCATACACCAGAGCAACATTCACACATTCATACACCAGTGCAGCATTCTCACACGTTCATACACCAGAGCAACATTTCACACATTCATACACCAGTGCAACATTCACGTTCATACACCAGTGCAACATTCACACACATTTATACCAGTGCAAACATTCACACACGTTCATACACCAGTGCAACATTCACGCACGTTTCATACACCAGTGCAACATTCACACACGTTCATACGCAGTGCAACGTTCACACACGTTCATACACCAGTGCAACGTTCACGCACGTTCATACACCAGTGCAACATTCACACATTCATACACCAGTGCAGCATTCACACGTTCATGCACCAGTGCAACATTCACGCACGTTCATACACCAGTTGCAACATTCGCACGTTCATACACCAGTGCAACATTCACACGCATTCATACACCAGAGCAACATTCACACACGTTCATACACCAGTGCAACATTCTCACCGTTCATACACCAGTGCAACATTCACACGTTCATACACCAGTGCAACATTCACGCACGTTCATACACCAGTGCAACATTCATCACACATTTATGCACCAGTGCAGCATTCACGCACGTTCATTCATGCACCAGTGCAACATTCCACGTTCATACACCAGTGCAACATTCACACACGTTCATACACCAGTGCAACATTCACGCACGTTCATACACCAGAGCAACATTCACACACGTTCATACACCAGTTGCAACATTCACACGTTCATACGCAGGCAACGTTCACGCACATTCATACGCAGTGCAACGTTCACACGTTCATGCACCAGGCAACATTCACACACGTTCATACACCAGTGCAACATTCACACATTCATACACCAGTGAGCAACATTCACACACGTTCATACACCAGTGCAACATTCTCACACGTTCATACACCAGTGCAACATTCTCACACATTCATACACCAGTGCAACATTCACACGTTCATACACCAGTGCAACATTCACACGTTCATACACCAGTGCAACATTCTCACACATTCATACACCAGTGCAGCATTCACACATTCATACACCAGTGCAACGTTCTCACACGTTCATACACCAGAGCAACATTCACACACGTTCATACACCAGTGCAACATTCACACACGTTCATACACCAGTGCAACGTTACATTCATCATTCATAATACACCCAGCAACATTCACACATTCATACAGCAACATTCACACATACACCAGAGCAACATTCACACATTCATACACCAGTGCAACATTCACACGTTCATACACCAGTGCAACATTCACACATTCTTACACCAGTTCATTCACGTTCATACACCAGTGCAACATTCACACATTCATACACCAGGCAACATTCACACATTCATACGTGCAACATTCGCACATTCATACACCAGTGCAACATTCACACATTCATACACAGAGCAACATTCACGCATTCATACCAGGCAACATTCACACGTTCATGCCCAGTGCAACATTCACACACATTCATACACCAGTGCAACATTCACACACATTCATACACCAGAGCAACATTCACACATTCATACACCAGTGCAACATTCTCACATTCATACACCAGAGCAACATTCACGCACATTCATACACCAGTGCAACATTCACACATTCATACACCAGTGCAACATTCACGCACATTCATACACCAGTGCAACATTCACACGTTCATACACCAGTGCAACATTCACACACATTCATACACCAGTGCAACATTCACGCACATTCATACGCAGAGCAACATTCACACATTCATACACCAGTGCAACATTCACACACATTCATACACCAGTGCAACATTCACACGTTCATACACCAGCAGCATTCACACGTTCATACCAGGCAACATTCACACGTTCATACACCAGCAGCAACATTCACACGTTCATGCACCAGTGAACATTCTCACATTTCATACACCAGGCAACATTCACACGTTCATACACCAGGCAACATTCTCACACATTCATACACCAGCAACATTCACGCATTCATACACCACAGCAACATTCACACATTCATACACAGTGCGCAGCAACATTCTCGCACGTTCATACACCAGGCAACATTCATACACCAGTGCAACATTCACACATTCATACACCAGTGCAACATTCACATTCGTACACCAGTGCAACGTTCACACGTTCATACACCAGAGCAACATTCACGCACATTCATACACCAGTGCAACGTTCACATTCATGCACCAGTGCAACGTTCACACGTTCATGCACCAGTGCAACATTCACGCACGTTCATACACCGGTGCAACATTCACGCACGTTCATACACCAGTGCAACATTCACACATTCATACACCAGAGCAACATTCACGCACGTTCATACACCAGTTGCAACGTTCACACATTCACACGTTCAACTTTCACGTTCATACACCAGCAACATTCACACATTCATACACCAGTGCAACATTCACACATTCATACACCAGTGCAACATTCACATTCATACACCAGAGCAACATTCACACATTCATACACCAGTGCAACATTCACACGCATTCATACGCAGTGCAACATTCACACATTCATACACCAGAGCAACATTCACACGTTTCATACACCAGTGCAACATTCACACATTCATACACCAGTGCAGCATTCACACACATTCATATGCACCAGTGCAACAGTTCACACGCACGTTCATACACCAGGGCAACATTCACACACATTCATACACCAGTTGCAACGTTCACGCACGTTTCGCCACATCAGAACATTCACACACATTCATACACCAGGCAACATTCACGCGTTCATACACCAGTGCAACATTTCACACATTCATACACCAGGCAACATTCACGCACGTTCATACACCAGTGCAACATTCACACATTCATACACCAGTGCAACATTCACACGTTCATTACACAGAGCAACATTCACACATTCATACACCAGTGCAACATTCACACATTCATACCAGAGCAACATTCTCACACATTCATACACCAGTGCAACATTCACACATTCATACACCAGTGCAACATTCACGCACACGTTTCATACACCAGAGCAATTCACACGTTCATGCACCAGTGCAACATTCACGCATTCATACACCAGAGCAACGTTCGCACACGTTCATACACCAGCAACATTCCACGTTCGCGCATCACACCAGTGCAACATTCTCACACGTTCATACACCAGAGCAACATTCACACGTTCATACACCAGCAACATTCACACACATTCATACACCAGTGCAACATTCACACATTCATACACCAGTGCAACATTCACACATTCATACCAGTGCAACATTCACACATTCATACGCAGTTGCAACATTCTGCACACATTTTACACCAGTGCAAGCATTCACACATTCATACACCAGTGAAACATTCACGCACATTCATACACCAGTGCAACATTCTACGTTCATACACCAGTGCAACATTCACACGTTCATACACCAGTGCAAGCATTCACGCACGTTCATACACCCAGCAACGTTCACACACGTTCATACACCAGGCAACATTCACACACGTTCATACACCAGTGCAACATTCACACACATTCATACACCAGAAACATTCACACATTCATACACCAGTGCAACATTGACACACATTCATACACCAGAGCAACATTCACACGTTCATACACCAGCAACATTCTCACATTCATACACCAGTGCAACATTTTTCACACATTTCATACACCAGAGCAACATTTCACACATTCATACACCAGTGCAACATTCTCACACATTCATACACCAGAGAAACATTCACACATTCATACACCAGCAACATTCACACTTTCATACATCAGTGCAACATTCACACACATTCATACACCAGTGCAACAGTCACACATTCATACACCAGAGCAACATTCACACATTCATACACCAGTGCAACATTCACACGTTCACACCAGTGCAACATTCACACACATTTCATACACCAGGCAACATTCACACGTTCATACACCAGTGCAGCATTCACACATTCATACACCAGTGCAACATTCACACATTCATACACCAGTGCAACATTCACACACGTTCATACACCAGTGCAACGTTCACGCACATTCATACACCAGTGCAACATTCACGCATTCATACACCAGTGCAACATTCACGCACGTTCATACACCAGTGCAACGTTCACGCACACATTTACGCACCGTGCAACATTCACGCACGTTCATACGCAGCAACATTCACACGTTCATACACCAGCAACATTCACGTTCATGCACCAGTGCAGCATTCGCACGTTCATATGCACCAGCAACATTCACGTTCATACCAGTGCAACATTCACACACGTTCATACGCACAGTGCAACATTCACACGTTCATACACCACAGCAACATTCACACGTTCATACACCAGGTGCAACATTCCACGCACATTTCATACACCAGTGCAACATTCACGCACGTTTATACACCAGTGCAACATTCACGCACACATTCATACACCAGTGCAACATTCACACACGTTTCATACACATTCGCAACAATACACCAGTGCAACATTCACACACATTCATACACCAGTGCAACATTCACACATTCATACACCAGTGCAACGTTCACACGTTCATACACCAGTTGCAACATTCACGCATTCATACACCAGTGCAACATTCACACATTCTACACCAGTGCAACATTCACGCATTCATACACCAGGCAACATTCACACACGTTCATACACCAGTGCAACATTCACACATTCATACACCAGAGCAACATTCACACATTCATACACAGTGCAACATTCACACATTCATACACCAGTGCAACATTCACACACGTTCATACACCAGAGCAACATTCACGCACATTCATACACCAGTGCAACATTCACACACATTCATACACCAGAGCAACATTCACACATTCATACGCAGTGCAGCATTCACACACATTCATACACCAGTGCAACGTTCACACATTCATACACCAGTGCAACATTCACGCACATTCATACACCAGAGCAACATTCACACATTCATACGCCAGGGCAACATTCACACACGTTCATACACCAGGAGCAACATTCACGCACGTTCATACACCAGAGCAACATTCACACACGTTCATGCGCACAGAACATTGTCACGTTCATACACCAGAGCAACGTCACGCACGTTCATGCACCAGGCAACACGTTCACGCACGTTCATACACCAGAGCAACATTCACACATTCATACACCAGAGCAACATTCACACATTCATACACCAGGCAGCAACATTCACACACGTTTCATACACCAGTGCAACATTCACACATTCATACACCAGAGCAACATTCACGCACATTCATACACCAGTGCAACATTCACACGTTCATACACCAGAGCAACATTCACGCACATTCATACACCAGTTGCAACATTCACACGGTTCATACACCAGTGCAACATTCACACACATTCATACACCACAGCAACATTCACACATTCATACACCAGTGCAACATTCACACACGTTCATACACCAGTGCAACATTCACGCACGTTCATACACCAGTGCAACATTCACGCACTTTCATACACCAGAGCAACATTCACGCACGTTCATACACCAGAGCAACATTCACACATTCATACACCAGGCAACATTCGCACGTTCATACACCAGGCAACATTCACGTTCATACACCAGTGCAGCGTTCACACCATTGCATTCACGCATTCATACACCAGTGCAACGTTCACGCACGTTCGCACCAGTGCAACATTCACATTCATACACCAGTGCAACGTTCACGCACGCCAGTTACATTCACGCACATTCATACACCAGGCAACATTCACGCACGTTCGTACACCAGTGCAACATTCACACATTCATACACCAGTGCAACATTCACACGTTCATACGCAGTGCAACGTTCACGCACATTCATACACCAGAGCAACATTCACGTTCATACACCAGCGGCATTCACACGCGTTCATACACCAGTGCAACTTCAGCGTTCGCACCGGTGCAAGCATTCGCACACGTTCGCCCAGCAACGTTCGCATTCATACACCAGTGCACATTCGCACGTTCACACCAGTGC
The DNA here is from genome assembly GCA_024349245.1 of Neodontobutis hainanensis. Lineage (NCBI taxonomy): Eukaryota > Metazoa > Chordata > Actinopteri > Gobiiformes > Odontobutidae > Neodontobutis > Neodontobutis hainanensis. Next base: position 59,451 of record JALDNG010006270.1, read on the forward strand.
AACGTTCACGCACGTTTACACCAGTTGCAACATTCACGCACGTTCATACACCAGTGCACGTTCACACACCAGTGCAACATTCACACGCACGTACACCAGTGCAACATTCACGCACATTCATACACCAGTGCAGCATTCACATTCATACACCAGTGCAACATTCACACCTGTACGCATTCACACACATTCATACACCAGTGCAACATTCACACGTTCACACCAGTGCAACGTTCTCACACATTCATACACCAGCAACACACGTTCATACACCAGTGCAACATTCACACACGTTCATACACCAGAGCAACGCATATTCACGCAGCAACGTTCACACGTTCATGCACCCGGAGAACGTTCACACGTTCGCACCAGGCAACATTCACGCATTCGCACCAGCAACATTCACGCACGTTCATACACCAGGCAACGTTCACGTTCATACAGGCAACATTCACACGTTCGTACGCCAGTGCAACATTCACACGTTCATACACCAGAGCAACATTCACACGCATTCATACACAGTGCAATTCACACACGTTCATACACCAGTTGCAACGTTCACGTTCATACACCGGCAACATTCACACATTCGTTCACCAGTGCAACATTCACGCACATTCACACCAGTGCAACATTCACGCACATTCATACACCAGTGCAACATTCACACGTTCATACACCAGGCAACGTTCACGCACGTTCATACGCAGACGTTCACGCACGTTCATACGCGCAACGTTCGCACGTTCATACGCAGACACATCACACATTCATACACCAGTGCAACATTCTTCAGTGCAACATTCACACGTTCATACACCAGTTCACGCATTCATACACCAGGCAACATTCATTCATACACCAGTGCAACATTCACACACACATTCATACACCAGGCAACATTCACACATTCATGCACCACTCACGCACATTCATACACCAGTGCAACATTCACACATTCATACACCAGTTACACTTCACGCATTCATACACCAGTGCAACGTTCACGTTCATACACCAGTGCAACATTCACGTTCATACACCAGGCAACATTCACACACGTTTACACCAGTGCAACATTCACACGTTCATACACCAGGCAACGTTCACGCACATTTGCGCACATTCACGTTCATGCACGCACGTTCACGCCAGGCAACATTCACACGTTCATACACCAGAACATTCACATTCATGCACCAGACACGTTCACACCAGGCAACGTTCACGCACGCGTTCATTGCAGCGCATTCACGCACGTTCCGCGCAGGCAACGTTCACGCAGGCAACGTTCACACGCACGTTCGTTGCCGGGCAACGTTCACGCACGTTCATACATCAGTGACGTTCACGCACGTTCATACACCAGGCAACGTTCACGCACGTTCGTACGCATTGCACATTCACACGCAGGGCAACATTCACATTCATTCGTACGCCGTGCAGCATTCACGCACGTTCGTTGCAACATTCACGCACGTTCATGCATAACAACACACGTTCACACACCAGTGCAACATTCACACATTCATACACCAGTGCAGCATTCACGCACGTTCATACACCAGTTACGCATTCACGCACGTTCATACACCAGTGCAGCATTCACGTTCATACACCGCAACATTCACACGTTCATACACGGAGCAACGTTCACGCACGTTCACACCAGCGCATTCACACACGTTCATACGCAGCACGTTCACGTTCATACGCAAACGTTCACGCGTTTCGTCACCAGCAACGTTCGCACGTTCATACGCAGGCAACGTTCACGCACCACGTTCGCATTCACCGGGCAACGTTCGCACGTTCATGCGCAGGCAACGTTCACGCAGAGCGTTCACGCACGTTCGTTCACCAGAGCAACATTCACACACATTCATACACCAGTGCAACATTCACACACCAGCAACATTCACACATTCACACCAGTGCAACATTCACACATTCATACACCAGGCAACATTCACGCACGTTCATACACCAGTGCAACATTCACGCATTCATACACCAGTGCAAAATTCCACCAGGCAACGTTCACGCACATTCATACACCAGTGCAGCATTCACGTTCATACACCAGTGCAGTTCACACATTCGCACCAGTTAACATTCACACGTTCACGCAGTGCAACGTTCACACCATAACGTGCAGTTCATGCACCAGTGCTTATTCACGCACACACCAGTGCACATTCACACGTTCATACACGCAACGTTCACGCACGTTCATTCACCAGTGCAACATTCACACATTCATACACCAGGCAACATTCACACATTCATACCAGAGCAACATTCACACGTTCATACACCAGAGCAACATTCACACACACCAGGCAACGTTCACACGCACGTTCATACACCAGTGCAACATTCGCACACATTCATACACCGCACGTTCACGCACATTCGTTACCAGGCAACGTTCGCACATTCGCACCAGTGCAACGTTCACGCACGTTCATACGCAGGGCAACATTCACGTTCATTCACCAGTGCAGCATTCACACACATTCATACACCAGTGCAACATTCACGCACATTCATACGCCAGTGCAACATTCACGCACATTCATACACCAGGCAACATTCACACGTTCATTCACCAGCAACGTTCACGCACGTTCATACACCAGCAACATTCACACACATTCATACGCAGGCAACGTTCACACGTTGCCAGCAACATTCACACTTTCATACACCAGAGCAACTCACATTCGTTCACCAGTGCAGCATTCACACACACATTCATACACCAGTGCAACATTCACACACATTCATACACCAGGTGCACATTCGCACGTTCACACCAGGCAACATTCACACCTTCATACACCAGTGAACATTCACACCAGTGCAACATTCACACGTTCATACACCAGTCACATTCACGCACAGGCAACATTCACGTTCATACGCAGTGCAACGTTCACGTTCGTTCAGCAACATTCACACATTTTATCATGCAGTTCACGCACGTTTCACCAGTGCGGCGTTCACGCACATACGCCAGAACGTTTCACGTTCATGCCAGTGCACATTCACGCATTCATGCAGAGCAACATTCACACGTTCATACACCAGACGCATTCGCACGTTCATACGCAGTGCGCGTTCACACGTTCAGCACCAGGCAACATTCACGCACGTTCATACACCAGGCAACATTCACACGTTCATACGCAGGCAACGTTCACGCACCGGGCAGCATTCGCACGTTCATACACCGGAGCAACGTTCACGCACGTTCATACGCAGACACGTTCACGCACCAGGCAACGTTCACGCACGTTCGTTCGCCAGTGCAACATTCGCACACGTCAGGCAACACGTTCACGCACCGTGCGTTCGCACGCACGTTCGTTCACCAGGCAACGTTCGCACGTTCATACACCAGTGACATTCACACATTCACACCAGGCAACATTCACACATTCATACACCAGTGCAACATTCACCAGTTGCAACATTCACGCATTCATGCACCGGTGCAACGTTCACACCAGGCAACGTTTCACGTTCATACACCAGTTACATTCACGCACGTTCATTCACGGGCAACGTTCACGCGTTTACAAGGCAACATTCACGCACGTTCATGCACCAGTTACGTTCACGCATTCATACACCAGTGCAACGTTCACGCACGTTCATACACCCGTTTCACGTTCATACCAGTGCAACATTCACGTTCATACACCAGCAACGTTCACGTTCATACACCAGAGCATTCACGCACGTTCATACACCAGTGCAACATTCACACATTCATACACCAGGCAACATTCACGCACATTCATACACCAGCAACATTCACACGTTCATACACCAGGCAACGTTCACGTTCATACACCAGGCAAGCATTCACGCACCAGGCACTTCACACGTTCATTCACCGGTGCAACGTTCACGTTCATACACCAGGCAACATTCACGCACGTTCATACACGCGCAACGTTCACGCATTAACGTTCATACACCAGACACATTCACGCATTCGTCAACGTTGCAACGTTCACACGTTCATACACCACAGCAACATTCACGTTCGTTCACCAGTGCAACATTCGCACGTTCATACGCAGGTGCAACATTCGCACGTTCGCACCAGTGCAACATTCACACACATTCATACACCAGTGCAACGTTCACGTTCATGCACCAGGCAACGTTCACGCACATTCACGTTCGTACACCAGAGCATTCACGTTCATTCACCAGTGCAACGTTCACGTTCATACACCAGTGCAACATTCACGCACACATTCACGTTCATACGCAGGCAACGTTCACGTTCATTCACCAGTGCAACATTCGCACGTTCATACACCAGTGCAACGTTCGCACGTTCATGCCGGTGCACATTCACGCACGTTCATACCAGTGCAACATTCACGCACGTTCATACGCAGTGCAACATTCACGCACGTTCACCAGGCAACATTCACGCACGTTCATACGCACAGCACGCACGTTCATACGCAGAGCAACGTTCACACACGTTCATACGCAGGCAACGTTCACGCACGTTCATACACCGGCAACATTCACATTCATACGCAGGCAACGTTCACGCACGTTCACACCAGTGCAACATTCACACGTTACGTTCACCAGTGCAACATTCACACGTTCATACACCAGTTGCGTTCACACGTTCATACACCGGAGCAGCGTTCGCACGTTCATACACCGGTGCAACGTTCACGCACGTTCGTTTCATCAGTGCACGTTCCACGTTCGTACCGGCAACGTTGCACACGTTCGTTCACCAGTGCATATTCACACATTCATACACCAGTGCAACATTCACGTTCATACACCGGCAACATTCACACACGTTCGCACCAGTGCAACGTTCACGCACGTTCATACACCAGTGCAACATTCACGCACGTTCATACACCAGCAACATTCACACATTCATACACCAGGCAACATTCACACGTTCATACCAGCAACGTTCACGTTCATACCAGGGCAACGTTCACACGTTCATACACCAGGCAACGTTCACGCACGTTCATACACCAGTGCAACATTCACGCACGTTCATACGCAGACGGCATTCACGCACGTTCATGCAGCATTCACACGTTCATACACCAGCAACGTTCACACACGTTCATACACCGGTTCAACGTTCTCACGCATTGCACATTCACGCACGTCATGCATGCAACGTTCACGCACGTTCATACGCAGACGTTCAGCACGTTTCATGCGCAGTGCAACGTTCGCACGTTTATGCACCAGTGCAACATTCACACATTCATACACCAGTGCACATTCGCACACCAGTGCAACATTCACGCACGTTCATACACCAGTGCAACATTCACGCATTCATACCATTCGCACGTTCATACGCAGTTACGCATTCACGTTCATGCACCAGTGCAACGTTCACGCAGTGCAACGTTCACACATTCATACACCAGTGCAACGTTTCACGTCTTCATACACCAGTGCAACATTCGCACGTTCATACACCAGTGCAACATTCGCACGTTCATACACCGGTGCAACAGTTCACGCACGTTCATGCACCAGGCAACGTTCACGCACGTTCATACACCAGGCAACATTCACGCACGTTCATGCACCAGACAACGTTCGCACATTCATACACCAGTGCAACATTCACGCACGTTCATACAGCAACGTTCACACATTCATACGCCAGGCAACATTCACGCACTTTCATACACCAGGCAACATTCACGCACGTTCATACACCAGTTACATTCGCACATTCATACGTTCATGCACCAGGCAGCATTCACGTTCACGCAGTGCAGCATTCACGCATTCATACACCAGGCAACATTCGCACGTTCATGCACCAGTGCAGCATTCACGCACTTTCGTTCACCAGTGCAACGTTCACGCACGTTCATGCGCAGCACGTTAACGCGTTCGTTCGCAGTGCAACTTCACACGTTCGCACCAGTGCAACATTCGCACACTTCATACGCAGGCAACGTTCGCGTTCACCAGTGCAGCGTTCACGCACGTTCATACGCAGTGCAACGTTCACGTTCGTTCACCAGTGCAACGTTCACGCATTCATACGCAGCATTAACGTTCGTTCAGTGCAATTCACACGTTCATACACCAGTGCAACATTCACACGTTCATACACCAGCAACATTCACGCACGTTCATGCACCAGGCAACATTCACGCACGTTCATACACCGGTGCAACGTTCACGCACATTAACGTTCGTACGCCAACGCGTTCGCACGTTCACGCAGTGCAACATTCACGCACGTTCATTCACCAGTGCAACGTTCACGCACGTTCATACACCGGTGCAACTTCACACGTTCATTCGCAGTGCAGCATTCACGCACGTTCATGCACCAGGCAACGTTCACGTTCATACACCAGGCAACATTCACACACACATTCATACACGCAACATTCACACACGTGTCATTCATACACCAGTGCAACATTCACACATTCATACACCAGTGCAACATTCACACACATTCATACACCAGCAACATTCACACATTCACACCAGTGCACATTCACACGTTCATACACCAGGCAACATTCACGTTCATTCACCAGTGCAACATTCACACACGTTCATACCAGCACATTCGCACACATTCATACACCAGAGCAACATTCACGCACGTTCATTCATACGCAAGCATTCACGTTCGCACCAGTGCAATTCGCACGTTCATACACCAGTGCAACATTCACACGTTCATACGCAGCAACGTTCACGTTCATACACCAGTTCACATTCACGCACATTCGTTCACCAGCAACATTCGCACATTCATACACCAGTGCAACATTCACGACATTCATACACCAGGCAACATTCACACATTCATACACCAGTGCAACGTTCACATTCACACCAGTGCAACATTCACACACATTCATACACCAGTGCAACATTCACACGTTCATTCACCAGTGCAACATTCGCACATTCATACACCACAGCGCATTCACGCACATTCGTTCACCAGTGCAAGCATTCACATTCATACACCGGCAACATTCGCACGCATTCATTCACCAGTGCAACATTCACGCACGTACACCAGTGCAACGTTCACGCATTCATTCACCAGTGCAACATTCACACGTTCATTCACCAGGTGCAACGTTCACGCACGTTCATGCACTGCAACGTTCACGCACATTCATACACCAGGCAACATTCACACCATTCATACACCAGGCAACATTCACGCATTCATACACCAGAGCAACATTCACGCACGTTTATGCACCAGTGCAACGTTCACACACAGCATTCATACACCAGGCAACGTTCACGTTCGCACCAGTGCAACATTCACGCACGTTCATACGCAGGCAACGTTCACGTTCATGCACCAGTGCAACGTTCACGCATTCGTACACCAGTGCAACATTCACGTTCATACGCAGGCAACGTTCACGTTCGTTCACCAGTGCAACTTCACACGTTCGCACCAGTGCAACGCACGTTCATACCAGGCAACGCACACGTTCGTTCGCAGTGCAACATTCACGCACATTCATACGCAGTGCAGCATTCACGCACGTTCATACACCAGCAAGTTCACGCACATTCATGCACCAGTGCAACATTCACACACCAGTGCAACATTCACACACCTTCATACACCACACATTCATACACCAGTGCAACATTCACACATTCATACACCAGTGCAACATTCACACACCATACACCATTTCACACACCTTCATACACCAGTGCAACATTCACACACATTCATACACCAGTGCAACATTCACACACATTCATACACCAGTGCAACATTCACGCACATTCATACACCAGTGCAACATTCACACATTCATACACCAGTGCAACATTCGCACGTTCATACACCAGTGCAACATTCACGCACCAGTGCAACGTTCACACATTCATACACCAGTGCAACATTCACACACGTTCATACACCAGTGCAACATTCACGTTCATACACCAGTGCAACATTCACGCACCCGTGCAACGTTCATACACCAGTGCAGCGTTCACGCCATAACGTTGACACCCTCGCACGTTCATACGCAGTGCAACGTTCACGCACCTTCATACACCAGTTCACGTTCACACGCCAGTGCAACATTCACGCACGTTTCGTTCACCAGTTACACGTTCGCACGTTCATACGCAGGCAATTCACGCGTTCATGCACCAGGCAACATTCACGCACGTTCATACCAGAGCAACGTTCACATTCATACGCACAGACGTTCGCACGTTCATACACCAGACAACATTCACACGTTCGTACCAGTGCAATTCGCACGTTCATGCACCAGTGCAACGTTCACACCTTCACGCCATTCG